>QANU01002968.1:123015-143674 GCA_003254905.1 Nissolia schottii
ATCCCAACAAAAAGAGGATTAGGAATCCATCTTACGAGAGTATCTCGGAGGCAAGGTCTAGACGCTTACCATGACACGTACTCATGCTATCATGGCCATGGCTTCGCCGAGCTTCCTCGATCTCCCGGCTCCTTCACAGCCTCCTCTTTGTTCCTAATCTAAATTAGGCTTTGAAGTACAAAAGAAATGTAGAAAGAATGAATTATGGAGGGGAGAATATATGCTCTTGAAGAGTGCCTCGGCCTCTATTTATAGGAAAAAATTGTCCATTTTCGCTCAGCGAATTGGTGGGATCGCTCAGCGATGGTAGGTGATGGCGGCTGCCGACTTCAAAGTCGGTTTCGGGAAGGTTCGGTGGTATCGCTCAGCGATGGGGTAATATCGCTCAGCGAACTTAATCTTAAAATGACCCCAACTACAAAGTTTTAGATCTTTCTCTCAGCTTTAAGTAGCAATTTGAACCACCTCAATCGGACATCTGTAGCTCAAGATATCGCGATTTTACTAACTGCTGTGCAGAGCGGCTCCTATCCCTTTTTCTCTATGCTTTTTTACCAAGTCTGCTCAGCGGCCTGGGTGCCATCGCTGAGCTATTTAAGTACACCCGCTGAGCGGCTAGGGTCCTTCCGCTGAGCGGTTTGCAGAGCAGAGGTGGCTACAGGCTGTCATAATAAATGCTCCGGCAGACTTTTGCAGGGGCGGCGCTGACGTGGTGAGGTGTCGCCAGGCTGGCTCCAGCTGGCGCAATAAATGCACCGCGTACAAGTTGCTGCCGATGTCCATCGCTCAGCGATTCTTCTCTAGGCGTTGGGCGATGCCTCGTCCAGAATCTTCTCTTTTAAGCTCTTTTCCAATTCTGCCCTTTTCCTCCATTCTTCATGGGATTATTCTTCATAAATTATGCTTCATCCATTTTCCAAAATATATAATAAAACCTACAAAACATAGAGATTTATTTAGATAATTCTTTTAAAATATATGAGAATAAGTGCCATTTTGAATGATGAAAATTGTGTATTTTGGGCACTTATCAATGTACGAATTGGTGATTGATGTTTTGATGACAAGCATGTATGTATGTCTGTTTAAGCATTATGTATAACTGCTCATACATTATGTATCGTCAAGGGAACGTCCCAAGACGAATAGTATGTCTCTAATAGCAACGTCCAGTTAAAAAGCACGAAGCCCAGGTAATAACAAGATTAGAGAGCCAATCACCTAGTAACATAGATAAAGCTGCGCAGAGTATAGGCCCAAGACCATAATCAGTAAGGTGTTAGCTGCATGTATACTTAGACTAAACTCTGAGCGGCCTGGAGAATAACCGAGAAACAAAAAGCCACGATTGAAATGTTACTCACTGAGGACCTACCGTTCTCACCCCCACTCGCTTATTGAAACACCCTAGCTAACTGTTTACTCGTACGTAGCAAACAATTGCTCACTAGGTTGTTTACCATCTGATCGGAATACCTTAGTCCATTGTTATCTTTTGAAAATAAAATAGTCATGTAATAAAATAAGGACCAATTTTAAACTTTTCGTTTACGTTACATAGTTACTAAAAATAGAGCCATGCGTTGCAAAGGTAGATATAACAAGACGTGTAACAGTAGTATAAAAATAAAGCAGTCAACATACATCCAGGTGGTCCATAATACAAGTCACATAATGGTATAAAGTATAAATAATATACATCATCAGTACATAGAACTAAATACAAATACATGAGTCATAATACAGCATATCAAAACACAAGAGCTACTGGAATGCTACACAGTAAGCTCTTGGCAAAAACTCTGAACATCTAAGCTCCTATCCTTTCTCTGCCGCTCATGGCTCGGCCGGCGGCTCATCGGCATCCTCAAAACATGCATCATCATCATCTGTACCTGAAGTCATAAATAGTGGGGAATGAGAACGGTAGGTTCTCAGTGGAATAACTTTAGTTCCTGATTCATACAACAGATTATGTCGGACTTCAGGCCGCTCAGAGATCTCTAAGTGAATATGCATACTAAACAGCCTACCATTTATTATCTGGCCTATCTGAACGGCTTTATCAGCATGATTATGTGATAGGGAACTACTCTTGTTTACTACGTTCTCGTGCTGATTAGCATTTCGGAATATACATAACCGTCTCGAGCGTGCTCTTGACGGTACAGCATAACAATCCATAACAGCAGAATAATACAGAATAATGGAATCACAGACAATAGCAGCATAACCCACACAGCAGCATCATACAAGCAACCACATAACTCATAACAGCAGCATACTTATGATAGCAGCATAATCATAACAGCAGCATAATCATAACAGCAGCATAATCAGCATTTATCACAGCATTAGGCATAACAAAATAAATATGCTCATGCATCACGAAATCAGCAGCTTTTTGGAATATTTGTTATTCCCACCATAACATTGTCCTCTCTTGACCATACTATGATGGAATAACCTCGCACCATCAGTGTAGGCCGACACTGTCCAGACCTTCCTGCGGTGGGCTTCCACCTGCCGTGTGCCCCCTCGGGACCCCTCGACAGTGGGCTGGAGTGGTACCTCCCCACCTAAGCTTGCCCCCTTTCGACAATGCATAGGCGTGGTACCCGCACACCTCCAGGTATGCCAATCTCGACACCACCTGTGGCGGGCTTCCACATTCAGGATGCCTAGACCTCCTGAAGTGGGATCATAGTGGCTCACGTGAACACGGCCTTTCAGCATGTGGCATATAGCCTGGCTTATAGCCATATCAATGTAGGGCATCTACCCTTAATCAGCATTGGCCACTGGCCTTGTTTTCAGCATTGGGCATTAGCCCTAATTCAGCATTTCAGTACCTGCAGCATGGCATACTTGTTTCCTATGGTTCATTTCAGCATTGTTATTTATCTCAGAGTTAATTATCATGCCTTTGGTCTAAGTGAATCACATCAACATAAAAAGATACCATGATCAGCATAGATTGCACCTATTTCATGTTCGGCATCATTTATCATCCTACAGCATATACATTCACATAGTTCAATCCTCAATCACAACATAGCAATAGGAACTAGGTTGGAAGCCTCAAGAGGGTGCCATCAGCTTTTATCAGCTTCAGACCGCTCAGCGGATTTCTTTATCGCTCAGCGGTTTGAAGCTTAATCGCCCAGCGGTGAGGGCTGTATCGCTCAGCGGTTCTAGCTTCATCGCTTAGCGGTACTAACTCCATCGCTCAGCGGCCTTACTTTCTCGACTTTTCTTCCACCGACTTCCACCGCCTTACTTTTAAAAATATCTTTTTACTTTCCACATCAGCCCAGCGTCGCTCAGCGGTGCCTGAGGGACCGCTCAGCGATGCTTTGGCGAGAATGAAAAACCTAATTTCCTTTCTTCTTCCACCTTGCTCCATAATCTCCCATGGCACCTGCTTGAGTTCCATACCTGATTCAAGTACAATAATCCTATCTAATCCAGGTCACAAGACCCTTCAGAATTGTCTTCCTAAACCTAGCATCAATTCTAACATCTATGGTCATAATTTCCAAAATCACATGCATACACATACAAGCACATAAACCTCTTGAAGCATCAGAGAGGCAAGGAACTAGAGTTACCCACCTCCTTAAGAGTTTCTTGATGCAAGGAAAGGAAGGAAATCAAGCCTTGCTTGCTTGCTTGGAGTCTCCTTAACCTAGCATAAACCTTAGCATAATTAGGCAAAACCTAAGTTATGGAACCTTATGTCTTCTTGCCAAATGAAGAGAAACTCACACCTTACCACTTGCTTGTCTTCTTGATGAAGTTAAGGGTGAATTAAGGTGATAAAAGCAAAGGATGATGATTAGAGCTTGAGGAATTTGAAGCTTTGAGGTCTTGGAACCTTAGGAGAAAGTGAAAGAACACTTTGGAGAATATGTGTATGTATGTTTTCGGGTCTTGCATGGGGGAAGGGGCTGGCCATGTCTTTTCTTAGCCCCATGGTCATCCCTAATTCCAATTTTACCCTTAGGGTATTTAGGTTATTACCTATGCATTAATTATTTATGTACGGACGTCCTAAAAATATTCCGAACATACCGTTGGGCTCTAAAACTTCCTCTCATTAATTCTAAAATATTACTTGACCTATTCTTGAATTTATCTCTATATTAATATATTTTACAGACTCCTATGAGTCATAATTAAATCCTCAATTAACCTAAAATTGACCCGAACGTCACCAGACGTCACAAAATCGCGGAATTATTATTTTAATAAATATTTCAGGACTAAGATCAATTCTTAAATTTTATTTCATTTCTAGTATTTATTCTTATGATCATATGACTTATTAACGAAGGGAAAAAGTCGGGTTGTTACACTTATGGCTCCAGGGATGGAAGACGAGTCTTACTATGCTGATGCTGTGGAACCTGAGGAGAATCTGGGCAAGGAGACTTAGCTAGCTGTGTGGTAGATATTATGGGAAGAATAAGAGGAATAAATGTATTTCTTGACAAGTGTATGGGTTATGTAATACAACTAGTATATGGTGTGTATTTGCATGTGCAAAGGACCCGCGAATGTATGTAGCCTATGTATCTACTATCTTGAAACTCGACTTATTAAGTATATCGTTTGTTATACTACTTTGTTACACGCACGGCTCTTATGTTGTACACCGTATGCTTGACAAAAAAAAAATGGGTCCTTATTTTGTTAAAATTTACTATTTTCGAAAACTGAAGAAATGGCCATGAAGTAAACAACCTAGCGGGAATTTCGTACAGCTCGAGCGGACTAAATCGGCTAGGGGTGTTTCAAGACTCGCTTTTATTGTGTGTCTAAAGATGACATGTTAGTCTTGTGCCCATGCAAGAATTTCAGTTAGTGTAACAATAGAGGTAACATGTGTACTAATGAGTCATCATCGATACGACACGTCTGAGTTTGCTAAATGTTCACTCACCGGGTTGGCTCATTTTAGGTCGAACTAAATTAGGTCATATTTAATTGGACAAACTTTTCTTTTTACTCTATTTTTTTTAGCCCAATCCATATATTTTTCCAGGTGATTTGCGACATCCCATTCATTCACTTTTTGTTGTGATTTTTGACCAAAAAATAAGGTTTAAAAAATTATTTAATTGACACTAGGATATAGAAAATATGGATTGTATAAACAAAATTAACCTTAAACAACGAATATTATAGCTATTAAGTGTTATAAAAAATATAAGAAATAATAAAAGTATAACAATAAAAAATTCATTTAATATTTTTTTAATCTAATTAAATGATAATTAATCTTAAATAATTTTTATTCGAAAAAATAACATTATAAAAAATGAACAGAGTAAATATAATCAAACTCAAAATCATCCGAAAACAAAATATATCCACGTTAAAAAATGAAAAAAATATACAATTCACGGCTAGGAAGAGGGGCTCACCAGCGGCGGCTTCGTTCACCTGCGATTTGAATGAGAGAGTGTGAAGCGAAGATAACAGCTGAACTGAGCTGAGTTGCAACTTCGCAAAACCCTAAATAATAAAAACGATTTCCGGGAAGACGACGAGAGAGACAGAGCAAGTCGCAACGCACCACTACGAATCCCGTTGGATCCAACAACAATGTCGTTGTTCTCAATGACAAGGTTAAGGTGTGCTTCTCTCATCTCACTGTTTCCTCTTATTGTTCTTCCCTTCCCTTCAAATTTAAGGTTATTTTCTCGTTCTCTGCCCCCATCACACGTTGATAACGCTGACGATGCCGTTGCTTCCTTCAATCGCTTGCTATGCATGCGTCTTAAGCCACCCATCATTGAATTTAACAAGATTTTAGGTTCCCTTGCGAAGATGAAGCATTACCCCATTGCTATTTCCCTCTCTAAACACCTGCAACTCAAGGGAATCGCTCCAGACATCTTTACTTTAAACATCTTGATCAATTGTTACTGCCACATGGGTCACGTGGCTCTCGCATTCTCTGTATTGGCAAAGATTCTCAAAATGGGCTATCAACCAAATAACGTAACCTTAAATGCGCTTATGAAAGGTCTCTGTTTAAATGATGAGGTTCAAGAGGCACTGCATTTTCACGACAAAGTGGCAACTCTAGGGTTTCAGTTAGATGAAGTTAGTTATGGGACCTTGATCAATGGATGCTGTAAGATAGGATGTACCGGAGCTGCCATTCAGATAATGAGAAAGATCAGAGGGCAAGGGATTACGGCCGATGTGGTCATGTACAGCACAATCATTGATGGCTTATGCAAAGATAAACTTGTGGCTGAGGCGCATGATTTATATTCTGAAATGGTTGATAGGGGAATTTCTCCCAATGTCGTCACTTACAATACTCTGATGTATGGATTGTGCCTCGTGGGTCAATTGAAGGAAGCAGCTGCATTGCTTAATGAAATGGTGTCGAAAAACATTGGTCCGGATGTGTATACCTTTAATACTTTGATTGGTGGCTTATGCAAGGAAGGAAAGGTCAAGGAGGCTAAAAATATGCTTGCTATGATGATTAGACACTGTTTAAAACCTGAAGTTATAACTTATAATAGCTTAATGGATGGGTATTGCCTAGTTAATGAGGTGAACAGGGCAAAAGACTTCTTCAACACTATGACCCACCAAGGAGTGGCTCATGATGTTCACACCTATAATATCATGATCAATGGGTTATGCAAAGTTAAAATGGTGGATGAAGCCATGAATCTCTTCAAAGTAATGGGTTGCAAAAATTTGATTCCTGATACTGTAACTTACAATACACTCATTCATGGCTTGTGCATATCGGGGAGAATTTCTTGTGCTTGGGAGCTTGTTGATGAGATGCATGGTAAAGGTCAACTCGCCGATGTAATCACTTACAATTCCTTACTAGATGCTTTATGCAAAAGCAATCATCTTGACGAGGCAATTGAGTTGTTCACTAAACTTAAAAACCAGGGAATTCATCCAGACATATGTACATTCAGTATACTTATTGATGGTCTATGCAAATGGGGAAGACTTAAGAATGCGCAAGAGGTTTTTGAGGATCTTTTGATTAAAGGATGGCGACCTGATGTTTACACACACAATATTATGATCAATGGGTTTTGTAAACAGGGCTTTGTTGATGAAGCATTGGCTTTGAAGTCTAGAATGGAAGATGATGGTTGCATCCCTAACGCCATAACTTTTGAAATAATTATTCGTGCTCTTCTTGAAAACGATGAGAATGATAAGGCTGTGAAACTTCTTCATGAAATGAATGGTAGAGGCTTGTTGAAAAGACAAAAGAAGGGGAAATACCTCACTTCCAATTGAGATTTATTTCTGTCGCTGATGAATTTGTTGACCGAAAGATGAATTGTGTTTCTGTTGGGTCAGAGGATTTGAGCAATGCAATAATGGCATCATTACCACTTGCCAGTGATGTTCAGGTTGTCTCATTTTTCATTCAATAAATTTTGAACTTGTGTTATTAGCTGACTTTTGAGTGTTGCATTGGCTGTATCCTTCTTTCTTGAGCAATCCCAATCTGCTTTTTCATTCTGAGGTGGATCTTCCCATCGTGAGATATGCGGTAAGTGTATAAGATAGATAGTATCTGAAGTTCTGAGTTCTTGATTGGTGTTATATAGATCATATATTGTC
Source organism: Nissolia schottii (assembly GCA_003254905.1). Classification (NCBI taxonomy): domain Eukaryota; kingdom Viridiplantae; phylum Streptophyta; class Magnoliopsida; order Fabales; family Fabaceae; genus Nissolia; species Nissolia schottii. Next base: position 130,645 of record QANU01002968.1, read on the forward strand.
GCATTTATCATGCAACAAACTAAGCTAAATTGAATAGCTTGTTACAAATTATTTTACCTGCGACCTATTTCAGTTCTTATCCTGGAAATTAAAAAAGTTGACAAATAAGTGGTTGCACAGTATAGGCCCCTTTTAAATCAATTTTTTTAAAAATAGTTTGTTTGCTGTTTTCAGATGTTTAACTTGGTTTTCTTTAATGACGAGCATCACACTAATTGTTTGATTGTTGACATCTTCTATGAACAAGTGCATGTTGTTAGGAGGAGTCTACGAGAAATTATTGTTGAAGTATTTAAATGACAGAATTTATGATTCATTTTGCTGCTATGTGGTTTTCATTTCTTCTTTCCGAAAGACCAACCTGTAAAATACTTGCTCATTTCTTTTATCTTTTCAATCAAATCAGTGCCTAAGAAGCTGTATATTAAAGTAGCCTTCTAACCATCCCAAACATTAAGTTGTATTATGCTAGTCAGTTGATGATTTCCCAAAAGAAGAAATTATACTGATTAAATTGAATTTAGTTACACATTAACACTTGATGTTTTTCTTTACAGAATATGTTGTGTGTGTGAAGCTTAAGATATCAGCTAATATGCTTCAATAGTTCAATTATCTCAAACCTCATGATTCAGTGTTGTATGCTACTCAGTTGTATACGTGTATTTATGCTCCACCAATGGATTCTCCTTGTTCTTTGATGCTGAAGCAATTTTCATATAAAAATGCAATTTTTTATTTTTATTTTTAAATTTCATACCTTATGTTTTCTTCTTTTTCTTCTTTTGGGTTTATTGAAGGAAAAACATTTAGATGGTTTTCGTTGACACATGGGGCACTCATGTTTGGTCTCAGGACATGGCAAGAGTTTCAAAAGACAAGATAAGGTGCGTCTTTTTCTGGCACTGAGTTCATCGTGATAAGGAAAATGTTAGTTTCACATCATTTTTGTTCACATAATCTCTCATAGGAATTGCAAGCCCCATTTTGAGAAGAGAGAAGAAAGGAACAGTGTTTGTTATATGCTTTATGCAAGAGAAAACTTTGTGGAAGTAACATTATGTTAATATTGTTCTAGTAATGTTTTTTTTCCCATGAGGTGCTTGCAACTGAATCAGGAAAATAAGAATTTGTGCTTTATGATGAGCTTCAAGTAATGACTTAGTCTACAAGCTCGATGGATATTGTTCTTAAAGAGTGATGTGCAGTGCTATTGGAATTCATCCTTATGCACCAATTCAGGAACTTCCTCCCAACTACTCAGGCTTAATATGTGTACCTTTATACTTTGTGAAACTTAGAATCAAATAAATTGATACCAGTTATCTAGGTAACTTCAATAGTTTTTATGCCTTGAGTCTTTATAGCTCTTCTTTTCTATTTACAATTATTATATTTGTGTCAGTCTCTCTAAACCCATCAAGAAAATTTATAATCATAGGCTCCTGTTGTGAATGATGCCTTCTTTATTTCCGTCTCTTTGATATGTGAATGGCATAGAGAATCGTATTGGGTGACATTACAAGGATTTTATTACAATTAACTATACTAATAGGTTAGATATATTGGATGATGGATATTTAAGGTAGTTGATAATGATTTCAATACCTATTTTGTTATAAATATTTGGAAAGGTTTTTGGGGGTTGAGTTTATTTTATTTGGACTTACGAGATGAGATTTCATATCTAGGTATCAGCTATTGTTAGATTAAAAGTATAAGTGAGCAAATAGGATCACTGACTGACACGTGGATCAGTGGTTACATGCTCTTAAGCTGTTAGTTAGTTTGGAATTCTGTTAGAGACAGTTGAGATTCTGTTAGAACTTACACTAAGCTTCTGCTAAAAGCTTCACGCTTGAATTTAAATGGCTCGGTGTTCTCTGCAACTGTGAGTATCATTATTAGTTTCATTTGATCAATAACATTCAGAAACTCTGTCCAACTTTCTCTTCACTTTCTCACTTTCCAGCACTTTTTAGATTAGTTCTTCAAAAATTCCTTTCATCTTACAATGTTACAGTTTAAAATGTTGGAATATTGCCATATCGAACCTTTACGAGTTAGCGGTGCTTATCAAGCAAGCCATGAATTCGTGTAATAGTAATAAGCTCCTAACCAAGTGATACTAGGAATAGTATGTGATTGAAATCCACTAATCAAAGCATTAGCCAAAATCAGGCATTATTTGTGTCTAGTCAAATTCTGCATGATGAATTTTATGTTTTCATTTTTTTTGGACCAGGTATTCTCTTTTTGCAGCAGTCACTTGTACCAGTTTATGGCTTCTAAGAGGCGATAAGCACATGTAGGAAAGTCATCGCTGTTATATACTCGAGTCTAGTGACATATTCTCCCTCAATTCAGCATCCAGATATTTCTTTTCTTGGAGTAGTCTTCGCAATCATTTCTCCAAATCTTAGTTGTCAAGAATCATTTTCAAGCAACTTAAAACTATTCAAGTGAGGCCTTCTTTGCATGAATGAAAGTGAGATGATATTTCTTTATTATAAAATCAACATAGTTGGAAGCTGAAGCTGAAGCAGTCATGAGTATGCCACATTCTTATTGACACACTTGTTCCCCTTATATCAATAAATGAGTTCAAATCTTGTTGTATACATGATGAGAAGCGCTGCAGTAATTTAGGATGGAAATAGAGCATGCTTTCTAATTGCTGAATCATTGCTTATCTGGGTTCTAGTGCTACATTTTCAATATATCAACATGTAGTTAAGAGTGTTTGGCTAGCTTGAACATGAGACAATTTTTCTTGTCCAAGCAAATTTTGAGAAACAATGTAAGCGCACTGCAAGCTGCACACCCAAGGGTTTCAAGGTTGTTTCAAATGGATGAAAAAAATATTTGATTGGAAAACTCAACATGTTTTCTTAAGATGTATGTGATTAGAGATTTTGGCTCTCAAAAGAAAAGAAAGGTAAAGCAATAACTCGGCATATGACATAGTAGTATTGAAGCTACGAATATTAGAGAAGAATAAAGAGAATGAATTCGTTGAATTGATTTCTAACTGTGCTGTGCAGTTTATATACTAGTTGTAAAATGAATAATAAACTATAACTACTTTACCTACCTCTAACAGTAGCTGCTATTTATAACTAACTTACAACTAATCAATCAATTTATATTTACATGTTGTGATACTCCCCTTCAAGGTGGGTAAAAAATATCGAAGAGTCTCATCTTGCATATTAAATTGCTAAACTGTGAGGTAGTCACTGCCTCGGTTAAAAAGTTAGTGATTTGATGTTCATTTTTGACATGCTATAAATTGATTAACCGTTGATTCACCTTTTCACGTATGAAATGACAATCAATCTTGATATGCTTCTAGTGCTCGTGGAAAGCAGGATTGGTTGAGAGGTCAATAATTGTTTGATTGTCACAATAAACCATTCTTATGTCAATATGAACTGCAAAATCTCTAAGCAGATTGATCAACCAAGTTATTTCACTTGCTATTGTAGCAAGGGCTCAGTACTTAGCTGAAGACCTCAAGACCGTGATCTATTTCTTTGATTTCCACTGAACCAAGGAATCACTAATGAATATGCAAAATCCTATTGTGGATCCTTGTGGCCAAATATTGTCCCCAGTTAGCATCCGTATACCCCTTTAAAGTCAAAGAAGAACTAGCTGAGAAAAGAAGGCCATGACTTGATGAATGCTTAATGTATCTCAAAATATGACATAAGGCATCAATGTGAGTTGAGCTAGGATGAGATATATATTGACTCAATCTAAACACTAAGAAAGCAATGTCTGGACGAGAGATAGTGAGGTACATAAGACGGCCAATGAGCTTGCGATACATGGAGGGATCGGCAAGTAAACTTGACAACTTGATGCGTGGATCCATTGGCAAAAGGGTTGACTTGACAGTGGCAAATCATGTATCCTGTAGTAATTGGAGAGCATATTTTCGTTGAGATAAGCAAATTTAAGCATGAGACCTAGCTATCTCGAGTCCAAGAAAATAGTTAAGATCCCCTAAAATCTTAAGTTTGAATAATTATTGCAACTTGTGCTAAATTGTGATCAAATCTTTCGGATTAGGGCCAGAAAAGATGATGTCATCCATATAAGCAAGTGGGAAGACTTGGTCTTGGCCAGATCCAATGGTAAAGAGGGAATAATCATGTTTTGATTAGACAAAACCATGACTGAGTAAAGAACAAGAAAATTTCTGGAACCATTGTCTACAACCTTGCCTTAAGCCATATATTGACTTGTGAAGCTTACAAGCCATATGCTCCCCCTGAATGGGATAACCTAAAAGAACTTCCATGTAGACTTCCTTAAAAAGATCACCATTGAGGAAAGTATTATTCACATCAAGTTGAAGGAAACTCCAATATTTTATAGCAACAATTGCTAATAAAACCCTCATCGTTGTGATGTTTGCCACGGAAGAAAAAGTGTCTAGAAAATCAATTCCTACTTGTTGTGTGTATCCTTTTGCCACTAATCTCATCTTGTATTGGTCCACTATTCCATCAGGCTTGTATTACACTTTGTGTAATCACTTATAGCCTATACAGTATTTGTTTGGAGGTAGTTAGACCACTCACCATGTCCCATTGTCCTCCATTGCCTTGAGTTCTTCATCCATAGCTTGCCTCCAATGTGAAAATTTGATAGCTTTATGATAAAAGATAGGTTCAAATACAAAACTGACCTGCAGAACATAGGAGTTATAGGAAGGAGACAAACTTTCATAACTGATAGAGTTACATGTAGGATAAGGAATGACATCATAGTGGTGGTCTGTAAGTGTGATGGGGGTGGGGATGAGGCCTAGAATATTTCCTAACATGCACAACAATATTCTTAGGCTCTATAGAAGTAGGGTGAGATGAGGATTTTGTAGTAGGAGGTAAAGATTATGCACTAGAGATTGCAACATTAAAAAATGGTAAGAAACCTCTTTGATGTTGAAACATTTTTGAAAAAGATATTGTTTAAACCCTTGGCAAGTTTCGTTGGTTTTTCTTACTTGATTTATGACGGATCAGGAAATGAGTTGTACGATGCCTAGACTTATGGTCAAGTTTTCTAAAGAGGGCTCTGTGACCTACGATTAAAAGTTTCTTCCACCAATATGGCATAAAGTAGAATTTTCTTTCCACTGTCAGTGTCAAAAAGGACTTAAGTGTTGGTAATTTGATGCATGGTTTTCTAAAAAAATTAGCATTGAAGTACTGTAAGTATGGTTCAAGTTGTGTTTTCTAGCACACAGAAAATAAAATAGTATTGTTTGCATAGGGAGTGTACACATATGAAAGAACTACGTATGTTTATGATTATGCTTATGCTTATGACTATGCTTATGATTATACTCATGCTTATGTTTATGTTTACAATGTTAAATGTAGCTATCGTATGATCTTATAATGTTTAGTTCACGTTCATTTGTTTATATATATATATATATATATGTTACTCTATAGATGAATCCATAAGTGTCATCATTTCTTTATAAGCGTGTTATAAGACTTAAAAATGTATTGTTTATCAAAGAACTACTGAAGAACGTGTTGAAACCTCGAAGTGAAATAAGTCATTTTTTCAAGACATTGTGCTCGTCCACAGTTAATGTTGAAGACCTCTTACTCTTGGAACACAATATTTTGATCATCTTGTGTTCACTTGAAATATTGTTCCCTCTTGCTTTTTTATGTAATGGAACATTTTCCTGTATACTTGCCTTACAAGGCTCGAATGTGTGGTCCGATTCAATATAGGTGAATGTATCCGTTTGAACAATGAATGGGAGTCTTCAAGAGAACAATTAAGAATAGAGCTCAAGTTGATGGGTCGATATGCGATGCATTCTTGACGAAAGAAACTTCCTCCTTTTGTTTGTACTACTTTGGTCCAATGTCACATGCAATAGAATTACAATAGGACGAAATGACGATGGTGGAGGAATGCCTAATCAGTCGACCTTTTCTATATTCAATCAATCTGGTCGTGCGGCTGGAAGGGGAAAGGACTAATGGTTGAGTGCGCAAGAAAAGGAAGCAACTCACTTGGTTGTTTTGCTCAACTACGAAGAAGTACACCCATACTATGAGAAAGTTCGATTGACCATTTTAATCTACTTTATTACATTAACATACAATTTACTCAATGGTTTGTTACCATTGATGCATGTTTTCAGGATGTTTCAACAAGAATTTGGTGATCAATGATCCGAACAAATGTTTCTGTTGTGGTTTACAAATTATGTATGTGTTTAACTTCATTATATTATATACTTTAACCGAACCAAAGACTTTATATCGTAATCGATGAAGTTTAACTTACTTTTAAAATACATTTTTTAGGTGCAAAATTATTCTAGTAACGATAGTAACTTGATGAGTTTGACATGGGGACCGATGAACAAAGTGATTAGTTGGCCCCATTTATTTTGTTAATGGGTACAAGTTTCACACATCTAAATGGGCAGCTAATCAAAAGACAGACAATAGTGATGTTTGTGTCAAGGGTGAGTATTCTAATAATGATGAAACAAGCGCTGATTGGTACGGAGTGCTTCAAAAAATTATTGTATTAGAATATGCACACAATGGGTCATCTAATCACGTTGTACTTTTCTGTTGTGATTGATACGATCCTTCCGCGAATTTCATCCAGATTACAACGTTACTGAGATTAATCCTGCAAGGCGGTATATGCGGTATGATCCATTCATCGTTGCTGAAAGAGCCAAACAACTTTATTACCCTACCTATCCAGGGGTGACTCAATCAAGCTGAAAATTTGTAATCAAAAGCAAACCAAGTGGTCATAATGAGTTGGATGTCATGCAATCAACAGAAAAATCATCATATGATCAACTGTATCAAGTGTCGAACCCAATCCCCGCAACAATAGTTGTTCAGACAACAGATACGAACACATTGTTAGCAACAAACAATGAACCAGAGATACTTCAACTTTCAACTGGTGATGCCAACAATGGTGAGGAGGAGGAAGAAGAAGAAGAAGAAGAAGAAGAAGAAGAAGAAGAAGAAGAAGAAGAAGAAGAAGAAGAAGAAGATTTTGACGGCCAGCTACATTCTGAAAATGACAATGATAGTGTTTACCTTTCATCGGCAAACTACCTGCGATTTGTAATTATTTGAACATTTTAAATATTACATTTATTGTTATTACTATTATCGTCTTATACAATTTAATTACTTAATTGCCTTATTTTAATATTTTAGTATCAATTACATAAATATTTAATTAGTTATTAAATATAAATTTCTATATGATTAGTAAAGTAGATGGCGAGCATCCCGACAAACAACGGGATCAGGATCTTGAACGTGAGCCTGTGGACTGACCCGGTCACGGGGATCATCACGGACCTTCTCTTACCTGCCTACTGATGCCTCGATCAACTCTCTGCTAGCATTTACTCCCTCCCCAAATCCACCTATGGCTTCAGGCATTCATCCCTTCACTCCCATCGTCATTGAGGAGGACAAGCTCGCACCCTATGACAAAGACGTGGAGATGGACCCAAACTCGGTCCCCGCCGCGACATCCCTACCCGACTATTTTAGTTTACGCACTCGACAGTATTTTCTACATGAAATCACCTTCGCATCATTAGCTCTATAGTTTCTACATAAAATCTACTACGTTATTTTTTCACATAAACATACATAAAACATCATAATAAACCACATAGACAGTAGGTCTAGGATTACCCACTTCCTAAGTGTTTTCTGACTTGGTGAAATTGGTGAGAAAAATATCATCTTTATGTTGATACATTCCTCCTATTTTTCTAAGTCTGGCAGCGTAACCGTAGTGTGCACGAACGGAACTGGAGGTATGAGAAAACTTTGAAAAGTGATGCATTTAAGGGGCAGGGTCCGTGGGCTATTTATAGCCACCTCCCCTGCCTCAGAACTCAATTAATTTAATTAATTAATTAATTAAAAAAAGATATTTAGGATGAATAGTAAAGGGATAAGTTTGCTGACTAATTGACCACGTGCTGCTTAACTTACCTTTTTAATTTTTGATCATGTTTGATCGCGTTTGGTCGTTAATTGCTCGTGTACGGTTATCCTAAAAATATTTCGAACACAGTCGCGATCTACTAATTTTCCTGGTCAGGAGGGTATGTCAAGTGAAAGGATTCGTGAATTTATTTCTGCAAGAGTATATTTTATGGATACCTTTGGCACTTGATGGAATTCTGATATTAACCAAAAATTGGCACGGATCTCACGACATTTCGCTAGATCACGAAACAATTATTTTGACTGGTGTTTTTTGGAAATAAATCTTCATAATTAAATTCTCAGTCTAAATAACCATCTCAAATATACTTTAATTATGAGAAATCTTTATAAGGGAAAAAATCAAGATGTTACACTGAGCGGTCCGCTGAGCTGTTCGCTAAGCGGCCTTGCCTAGGCGCTGAGCGGCCTGACCTGAAGACCCCTAAAACCTGGCGCCAAGATGGATAAGTGAACTGGGAATCCCTCGTGGGCGCTGAGTGGCCTGAAGAAATCCTAAGTCACTAAGTTAATCTTGAACCGAGAAGTTCCATGGCCCGACACACTCCAACAAAGCACCAAAACCCTAAATTTTATGTACCATGATTAGCGTAACTGTGCCATTGTGTTGTGATTGCAATAGCATGCATCATGAGGACTCGGGTTACCATAAGACCATAATTGAATCTTAGGGAACCAGTAATCTCTTAAGAAGGCAAGACCACCAAGGGTTGGTGTATCTTAAAGAAAGGACATAGTTATATAATAGGGAATCCCCCTCTCTTGGCACATCAAGCATGACAAGCCCCTTGCAACACCCTAGCTAGTTGGCCTATGCTTAAGTCATAGGTTGCCCTGGCTAGGTGGTTGACCTCTGGTGCTGTGAACTACTACCGTTCTAAATGTTTGCTCGAAATTAGGGTTACAGAAAATACGGGCCATTTTGAAATTTTTTTGACAAGTACAATTACACAGAAAATAAAGAGCCATGAGCGTAATAAGTCGTATAATAGCTTACCTCAAGAATAAAGAGATGACGAATACCTACCTGACACCGTAAGATCAGTCGGCGGAATATACACATAAGGGCCCGAACAAATATAATACACAACATCCTAATATCTGATACATATATAAGTCCGAATATTCCACATACATAATCTCCACATAAGATACATATATAACGGGTAAAAAGAAAAGCTACGCCCACGAGTGGTACTACTCACTTTGTGGGCGGTACAACCCTACGCCTACACTACTCTCGACTACTGGTGCCCCGTTGCTCACTCGCTGTCCTCCTCGTCCTCCACCGGATCCTCCTCCTCCTCGCTCGATATATCTGTAACGGTTGAGAAGTCTCGTGGGGAAAACCGACGAGGTAAGACGGGTAGTACTCTCTTTCTCGCGGTGGTGCGCCCGCCTCGACCTCGTACTGACGGCGTGGACATGCCGGGGGCTACAACTGGCGGGGTCGCCTGCTCCGGCTCCGATAGGGGCACCTCATCATCTCCATTCAGGTGGATGGGATCCCTGCTGCTGCTCCCTGGGCGCTCGTCAATCCAGATCGGACGCATCAGTGAAGATCCTGGGACGTCAAGTCTACGCCTAGGGGGCGTCGCCGGCTCGTCAAGCACTCGCGCAGGTGCGAAGGTACTGGTCTCGAGGAGAGTGTCCGTGCGGTAGTTGCTCATACGAGTGTGGGCGAACAACCACACGTCCTTGGCGGGCGGGGAGGTCATCGCTGCAAGTTGGATCCATACACAAGTGGGGGATGAGAACTTTGGGTCCTCAGTGGGGCTTCCCTCGCATCATAGATCATTCATTCACTTGGGTATCCTCCAGGCCGCTCAGGGGATCTCTAGGTGAACATACATACTAACATCCTACCATTTATTATCTTTCCTGTGAACCCTGAACAACTTTATCTAAATTAACTAGGTGACTGGGGATCTAGTCTTGTTTAACTAAGTTCTCGCGCTTTCTATCCTTGACCGTTCTAACACTATGACTCATATATGTATGCCCAGTGACCTTGCCCCATGCGTTCCCATCAAGCATGGTGACATGGTCGAGACATAGCCACAACATAAGCACATAGGTATGTATGCAAGGTGATCGTGTCCCATGCGTTCCCTTCGAGCCTGGTGACGTGATCGAGCCCCATGCGTTCCCTTCGAGCACGGTGACGTGTGAAACACCCTAGCTAACTGTTTACCTGTACGTAGTAAACAAAGCTCACTAGGTTGTTGTCTACTTGGTCGGAATACCTTAGTCCATAGTTATCTGTTGAAAATAATCGTTGCTCAAGAAAATAAGGACCCATTTTAAACTTTTGCTTATATCACATCAATACTAAAATAGAGCCATGCGTTGGAATAAAACAAATATAACAATGCGGATAACATTACCATAATTAGAATCTGTAATATACATCCATTGGGTCCACCATACAAGGTCACATAGTATAAGATATNTATAGATAAAATGAAGTTCTAAAACCGCTACAGCTACTACTATGTATAAAGGCACAGGTAAGTAAAATCACAAGCAAAGGGTAAATATATGAACATGCTTCCTAATATTGATATTATCATACTTATCTTCATATATATGCATACAAGGGAAAACACATCTTCCCCTTTGTTTTTCAATGAGATCATCTCATGATTTTATCTCCTTTGAGAATCAAATGGTTTAAGCAAGATGTAAATCATGCGATAGATAACAACCACTTGAAGACATTCATAACTGAGATAATGAAAGGGGTATAAATCATTGAGTTCAAAAGTGTGTACCTTGCAATGCATTGTGAATTGCACATAAAGAAGACTAGAGGATATGAACGTGAAGAGTGTGTACCTTCTTCGCTTTAAGAGTGTGATAGAGGATCTTCACAAAACACGTGCTAGCCACGTATGCCACTTGATAGTCATGTTAATCACTTGACACCAAAGTGATCTTCTTAACTTACCACTTAGTTGTACTTGTTACTTGTTACAAAATGTAGAGCAAGAAGTGGTAGGTTCCATTTTAATTTAAGTCTTTGTCTCCTCCTCAATTTATGCATATTATCAACATACACTCACAATCATATAATATGCATATTGTACAATATCATGCTATATAATTAATCAATACAAGCATAGGCAATGAAATATGATGAAATCTTGAGCTCCCCCTTTCAAAAACAAATTTTTCAATAAATTCTCCATTAAGATATGTATAGGAAACATATTTTCCTTGAGCGAAAGCATATTAGAAATTCCAATTTTCTTTATCAAAAACACTTGTTATTCTTAAGACGACATATGTCAAGAAATCATAACTATAATACCACATGTTCAACTTAAAAGAATTGTTGTTTACATAAGGCACATATCANAGATTTATATAAGAAACATATTTTCCTTGAGAGAAAGCATATTAGAAATTCCAATTTTCTTTTTCAAAACCACTTGTTATTCTTAAGACGACACGTGTCAAGAAATCATAACTATAATACCCCATGTTCAGCTTAAAAGACTTGTTGTTTACATAAGGCACATATCAAATTATCACAATGGTGCAAACATAGCTATGTATGCCAAAGCATGATATAGATTGGAGTCAAATATTTCAAACTTTATAGGGATGAAAATATATTATCTAGCAAGATCCAACTTATATGACATAATTAAGAAATGTAATCGACTAAGATGATTTTTATGAAGATGATGATTTGAGAAAACATATGTCATGATAAGCATATTTTGGGACAATGTCTAAGCATTCAAGTATTATACTATCCATAATATAGATAACCATGTGAGACTAAGGATAGAGATACTTATTGAAGTCGATTGAGTGTGATGATCCATTGAGATTTGAGCTTTAGCTTTTCTCTTTGAATGTTCCATTTCATTCTATGCGAAAAGGTCTCTTTCTTGTTCATTCTATCTCCTTTCAACACCTCCATGATTCACTTGGGCTAGTATCTCACTTGTTAAGATCTTGATGCATGCTTTTAAAAATAGAGAGAAACTATGAAAGTTCTCCAACTCATTAGTTAGCATCAAAAGCCATTTCAACAAGCACAGTTTAGGTTGATATATCAAACACTTGCAAATATGATCATTTGATGCATTATCAACCATCATGCTAAGAGAATCATAATTAATTGAATCCAAGATGATTTAAACATAGAGATTCAAGAGGAAAGAAAGATGTATGATCATTATCAAAAATATATGTAAACCTAGTTCCATCAATGATCACATAAGGTATTCATTAGTAATTGACAAAAGGAATCACACATGTCAATCAAGACTACAAGCTCTAGATCATTATCCCTTAGTATGCACTTGTTTTTCCAAAAAGATTTTCAATTTGTTATGTGAAAAGGTTGCACATAGTTTTCCTTAAATTTATGATATTCCCAAAAGATGATATGTAAGATAGAAATAGAGATAAGCATAGTAGAGGCAAAGTGATTTAACAAATTCCTTTACATTTTATCTTTTCCCTTTAGGCATTGTTAAAACATGATAAATATTCATCTTGATCAAGGGAAGAGGATATGCATAACCTGAAAAATTACGTGATGCAATTACAGATATTCGGGCTTTCAAAAGCCATCAAACAAAAAGAATCATATGCATCGTAAACTATTCAAATTCAAGTTCTAAGATATTGTCCAAGGAATAATCAATGTTCAGATATATAAGGATTAGGGATTAATGCACATAGTATCAAAGGATAAGAGGGTTAGAAATGATATCACCAAAGGTGTGCTTCTTGTAGTTGTATCCATCTTTGTATTGATTGTTCAAGGCATTAAGCTCCCAATCTCCCTTTAACAACTTAGTTCTGTGGTCATTCGAATGCCTCTGCATTCTGGCATAATTTTGGTTTCCTCTTTGCTTTCAAACAAAATTTCTTGACCTATTGATTTTATTTTTTGAGTCTTCAATTGGTGTATGGAGAGACTGAATTCTCATATAATGAAATATCTACGAAACAGA
>QANU01002968.1:151789-168810 GCA_003254905.1 Nissolia schottii
CATCAAAATACAAGGACTACTGGAATGCTACTCAGTATGTCCCTGACAAAATGTAAACGTCTAACTATCTCCTAGCCGCTCATGGCTCAGCTGGCGGCTCATCTGCATCCTCAAAATAGGACTCATCATCTTCTGTACCTGAAGTCATAAAACAGTGAGAATGAGAACGGTAGGTTATCAGTGGAAATAACTTTAGTTCCTGAGTCTCGTACCAGATTATGTCAGACTTCAGGCCGCTCAGAGATCTCTAGTGAGCATACAAACTAAATATCCTACCCATTATTATCTAGCCTATCGGAACGGCTTTATCTGCATTATTATGTGATAAGGGAACTACTCTTGTTTACTACATTCTCGTGCTGATTAACATTTTGTGAAATTCGTCTCGAGCATGCTCTTGACGGTACGGCATAATAGCAGACTAAATATTCAAGTAATCAAACTATATAACAGAATATATTCAGAGTACATTCAACATAACTGAATCATCGGAATATGCATCACATAGTCATCCAAAGTAAGCGTAACAGAATCAGCAGAATATATGTAGCAGAGTCATCAGCATAAACATGACAGAATTATCAGAATAACATGTCTAACAGAATGTAACAGCATAGCAGAATGTAACAGCATAACAGAATGTAACAGCATAAATTCTAGCATATATGTTCATAAATTCAAGATTCACATACATACACATACAAGCACATAACACTCATTCACCATCAATGAGGTGAGGAACTAGAGTTACCCACTTCCTTAAGAACTTGTTGATGCTAGAAGGAAGAGGAAATCAAGCCTTACTTGCTTGTTTGAAGTCTTCTTGACCTAGGATAAAATTCTTAGGGCAACATAGGTTATGGAAGCTTGGTTCTTCACCAAGGGATGAAACTCACCAACTACTCTTGATTTGCCTTCATTATGGACTTAGGAATGAATTATGATGATGAGAAAGATGAACTTGAAGCTTGATGGCTTGCTTGAACTTTTCTTGCTAAGAAAGAACAAAAACCTAGGTTATGGAGATTAGGGTTATGGAACTTGGTTTCTTGGATTCCACTTGAAGAGAACTCTTAACCTTGATGCTAGCTTGCCTTCTTGATGGATTTAAGAATGATTGATGATGATGGAAAGCAAAGGGATGATAGTTAAGCTTGGATGGTTATGGATGGTTATGGAGCTTAGGTCTTGGAATCTTAGAAGAAGAAATGAAATAACTTTGATGTGTTTGTATGTATGTGTTTCGGTTTTGGGCTAGGGCTGGCCATAGGGTTTTAGTTCCTTAGCCATAATTATTTTTCCAATTTTACCCTTAGTGTGTTTTAGGTCATATTCATTCATTAATTATTTATGTCCGGACGTCCTAGAAATATTTCGGACGTACCTGTGTGACCTATTAATTTTTCCTTGTTAATATTAAATCTTAGTTGACATATTCTTGCATTTAATTTCATATTAATATATTTTACAGACTCCTGTGAGTCGTAAGGAAATTATAATAAAACCCTAATTTCGATCCACACGTCACTGGACGTCACGAGATCGTCAAAGGATTATTTTTAACTAATATTACATAGATAAAATTAATATTTGAATTTTATTTCATTTTTATCTCACATTTTCCTTATTATTATATTTTTAATTCTTTCCTAGATAACATCTTAATTGAAGGGAAAAAGTCGGGTTGTTACAACGTGCACAATGCATGCGTTCCCTTCGAGCCTGCTCTTGTGCACTATGCATGAACTTAACATTTTAATTAACCGGTATCATATGCATTCATTGACCGCCTTCCTTTGGGCTAAGTCATGTAGGCACGATGGCCTTATTCATTCGTAACCATCATCATCATCATATGCACTTTTATCTTTCTGTACTATTCTGGTTCTTACGGTTCATTATCATCTTTATTTATTAACTTTCGTCATACCATAGCCTCTAGTGTTCTATCCTCATGATGCATGCTTTATCCTTCAATACTAGACTTAAACTTGCTCATTGGATCCCTCGGAACCACTAAAATCTCAATTCTGCCAGGTTTCGTTCGAATACTTCGAGGGGCATTCGAATGAAAGCCCTTGGGGTTCTTTCATTCGATTGGAAAGGGTTTTCATTCGACTGAATTCCCTCAGCATCATTTCATTCGAATACTATGGGATTCAATCGAATGAATTCCAGAAATTTCATTTCATTCGACTGCAGGAGCTTCAATCGAATGAAAGCTGGCCTTTGGCTTTCATTCGACTGAAAGCCTCTGGGATTCAAATGAAAGCTCTAAAAATCGCTTCGTCGAGACTTCAGTTCTCAATTTTCTCCAGAGAACCACTGTTCCTAGGGTTCCAATCAGTACAGTTATACATTTCATTCATCAATATTTTCCAAAACCCTCTTAACCCTGGTTTTCCCAAAAATCCTACTTAACATTTTTATAGTCAGAAATATAGAACAATACATATATAGTTAAATATTAAACCACATAGACAGTGGGCTTAGGTTTACCCACATCCGATGGAGATTCCGAATCAGTAGACTCGAAGGGGAGAATTTCCTTTTCAGGATGACGTGCTCTGGTGATTTTTCTGAGGCTCCGGCACGAAACTTAGAGGTGTCGGAACGGGACCGGAGATTTGTGAAAATGGCTGAAAGTTAACGTAAATTTTGAAAAGTTACGTGGTTATTTATAACCACGCACAGTAACTATTTTCTTTTATTTTTCCTTTTTCTTTTCTTTTCTTTCTTTCTTCAGAAGCTCTCAGCTTCCTTTATAAGTTTTATTATTATTATTATTATTATTATTATTATTTATTTTTAACTTCCTTTAGAAGTTAAAACTTTTTTTTATCCGGTTCCGTTTTCGTTTGATTACGTTTTGTTCGAAACGTCTCACACCCGGTTGCCCTAAAAATGTTCCGGACATACCGTTGTGATCCATTTATTTTTCCCTTCGATCCGGGGTCCTTTTTCCATGGATCCGTGACTTTCTTACCGAGTCAGGAATTTCCTCGGGCATTTTTAGTGTCCGAGAAATTTTTGTTCGA
Source organism: Nissolia schottii (assembly GCA_003254905.1). Lineage (NCBI taxonomy): Eukaryota > Viridiplantae > Streptophyta > Magnoliopsida > Fabales > Fabaceae > Nissolia > Nissolia schottii. The sequence continues at coordinate 154,828 of QANU01002968.1, forward strand.
GTCGAAACTCGTCCAGCGGCGTCGAAAAATTATGGAACAACTAAACCTAGCCCGGTTCCTTAAATTTCTAGGGTTTCAGAGGTTTAACCCTTCTCCCCTTGATTTCTCGGCGTTTCCCCGACCGTTCCTGGCGGCGAGACTAACGGGTTTTCCGTTCATGGAAGCGCGGGATGTTACACCCCTCGCCAGTTTAGCAAGATGAACCAGTTTATGATCCTCTTGGGTCACTGCTAGGGTGGACCCCCTCACCATCCCACAAGTAGGATAGTACATTTGAAACACCCTAGCTAGCTAGTTTACGCTTAAGCCACAAACTTGCTTACTAAGTTGTTATCTACTTTGGTGGGGATAATACTTAGTCCCATTTTATGTGTTCAAAATAAGGTTACAAAAATATGGACCAATTTAAACTTTTCTCATACGTCGCATAAAGTAAACTAGGAGCCTTTATTCACGTTATAGCGTATATTGCGAGCAGTAACATTAACATGTTAGCTAGCATAACCAAGCATACAAGATATTCACAACAGCATGGCAGCAAGTGGTCTATGTCATATATTCACATCACAGTTACACTTATAGTATCATAGAGGTCACATACAAGTACATAATATCATATTACAAAACATAGACTTAGTTCTCTTACAGTTCCGGTCTAATATCGGCCCTCCAGCTCCTGATTTTCCTCCTCCGGATATTGCTCCGTCGAGGTGTCAGCTCCTTGCTCCACATCTGATCCTAAAGTCACAAACGAGTGGGGTAAGAACATTGCGTTCTCAGTGGGAAACCTTGGGTGTTGGGGGATTTGCTTAGTCTTATTTATGCTTCAGGCCGCTCAGGGGTTTCTAGGTGTTACAATTATACTATATCCCTACTAATTATTAAGATTCATACTAAGCCTGAGCTGCTTTATCTAGTTTACTAGGTGATCGGGGAACCTATCTTCCTTATCTAAGTCATATGTTCTCTAGTCAAATCCTTAAGTCACACATTGTCACATAATAAGGTTCGACTGGCGTCCACTTATAACCGTGCCCATTTTAATTATAAGCTTCTGCGCACATCCACTTATGTATAGTTGTATATCACTTAGAGCACATACTCAAGCTCAACCCCCTCGTAGCGGTGGCCTACCGATACAAGATACATTTTATCTCAGTATCGTGAGGACCAGGCAGCGCTTAACCTGAGTGGTTCTGCTTCCTACGAAATATCATCACTCACGATAAGAGTATCCATTCTTGTACTAGGAATGGCAAGGAGATCTATCGTCGTCCTTGTGCTAGGGACGGGATAATCCCAGGGTTCAGCTTGCCTTTCCTGTCAGCCCTATCGACGTAGCTAGGAAAGATACATTTGTCCCATTGGCATGCCCTATCGACGCTACCAGGGGAGCTCTCCACTACTAACTTGCCCTATCGACGCTACCAGCAGTGCACTTATCATCCTCATTATTATTATTAGGGACTTAGTGACGTCACCCCCTAGGGTTCCTTTCCATACCTTTCCTTTAATCAGTCCAGTTCAACAGTCATAATTCAGTCCAACAGTTCACATAGCACAACATAGTCCAATATTTCGTAACAGATAATTTGCTGTGAAAATTAGCAGATTCATGGGTAATTGCAAGTAGCTTTAAAGCTTTATTTGAAAGAGTCCTAAGACTTAGAGTTTTGAGCCACATAGCGTACCCTGAAGTCTCATAGGTCACAGACTTCTTGCAATTTTTCATGTCCTTCAAGGTTTCTTGTTCCAATTTCTTAAGAACATTTATCATGAATTTCCAATCATATATAAGAGGCATAATTTCATGTTCCAAGACATTTCTTGAACTCAGGCAAACATAATTCCAACAACTAGCAAACAAGTATCTATTTTCTGTCAGAAATTAGTGATCATAAACCGGAGAGATCCAATACCTTATCCCAAGGTTTTTGATAGCCCTAAGATCATTTTTCATGCTTAGAAATTCAGATTTTTATCCTAACTCCACGAAATTGCAGTTTTCCCCCTTTTCCCAAAATTGCTATTTCGCCCCCGTAAACGTCTTGTTTTCTTTAGAATTTTAGTTCTCAAAAACACGATGGACTTAAGACTTGCCCTTAAGGTTTTTGATAGTTATAAACCCATATTTCCTGAAAATCAACCCAGTTTTTCAGACCAAAACACGAAATTCCCGTTTTACCCTTATTTCCCAAAAACCCCCGTTTTCTGTTTGTTTGCTGAGAAATTCATTGGGGACTCCAAAAATCATAAAACTTGACATCCCCACTCAATTTTTCGTGTAGAACTCAAATATGACATTAGTTTTTCATGATAAAAATCCAAGCATACAGTTCCTTTCAAAAACGTGTCATAGCCCTAGTTTCAGCTTAAGCTTTCCTAACTTCTGACAGAATCACAGACAGCACCATCAGATCCAGACAATTACCAACAACACATATATAAATCAAAGTAACATAAAATCATCCTAACATCATATATCCTCTAACATACAACCACATAGACAGTGGATAAGTCGGTTTGCCCACGTTTTACGGTTTTAGTGTTTCCTGCGGAATTCTAGCTTGCTATGCTGCTTCTTAATTCTTCTTGGGCTGAGTTTCTCCAAGCTTTCACTAGGGATTTTGAGGGCTTTTGTAGGTTAAGTTTTGGGAATTTCTGAAGAATCTGGACTGGGTTTGATGTAGGAAGTGTCAGGTCTTTAATTTGACAGAATAACAGTCGATTGTAAGATCGGACAGAGTTTTGGCAAGGTTTCCTAATTTTTCTCCAAATTTTCAGATTTAGGGGGGTATTTATAGCCCGGGGGCCAAATTTTACTTCCCCATTTTGCCCTTGGACCAAATTTCCAAATTGCCCCTCACTTATGTCATCGATGACATCATATATGGTGACTAACCACCATGAGTCATCTTTGACTCCTTTGACTAGGCCACTTGGCCTCTTTGTGGCCATGTATGGCCTTTGTGTCTTGGCCACTTGTGTGGTCGACAATTAAAGGTCTTCGGCAGATCAATTTTGATCCAGTTTTATCGTTCTCGGTCCCGGTACTTCGTGTACGACTGTTCTAAAAATATTCTGATCACGTCTTTGTGATCCCCTAATTTTTCTAAGTAACAATATAGGTTCACTTGGGGTATTTGTGGATTCTTGTCTGTAGCCGTACCTTTTATGGATACTTTGGACGCGTGGTTGTATTCAGAGGGCAGAAAGGGTTTGTTCTAGTGACTACAGAATTTTCAGAAAATGAACAGAAATATTTATACAGACAATTTTAATCCTAAGAGTTCATGATTCTAATGGTTCACTCAAAAATGGGACTATCTAGATAATTACCTAGTAGAATTCTTGCAAGGAGAGAGCGGGATGTTACAACATTCCTGTTGTCACTTTATGATGATTTGATTTCATACAATTGTGGCTTGCTACCACCCAGGACTAGCGTTGTTTGGTCGACGACAATGAAGACTAAGTAGGTTACAGCTTGTAACAACCCATATTTTTTCCCTTAGTAAAAAGTTTGTAAAAATAAATAAAGTAATGTATAAATTAATTTAGAAAGGAGGAAAACATTACAAGCGTATCCCTTAGTGGAAAGTTCCCCAAACAACTGTTCATAGAGCCCTTTCTAGGAGTGGACCTGTGGAGGTCAGCAGAAATTATTCTGTTGGGAATTTCCAAATTCTGCTGACACTCAAATGAATCTTCTCGACCCCTAGAGATGGATGAAAAACCTAAAGTGTCGGTAAAACGAAAATCGGTTCGGTTTTGGACGATTTTGCAGACACTAGAATGGTCCCGTTTGGCCCCGTTTAGCCAGTAGAACTGAGCAGAAGGCATCAAGTCTCTTGAAATCATACCTTATGGAGGGAAACATTTTAAGATGCCTTAGAGTAAGTCCATGGGCAAAGTTTATTTGTTATGAGTTTTTCCCCGTTCGAAGTCAAGTTTTGTCAAACTCTCGGGTCCAATTTCGCCTCTAGCATGGTTGTGGCACAGGTAGGGTCCTAGACTTGACCACGAGATGTTACGGCCGCTACATTTGTAAATGGCCCGTAAAACCTCTGTATGAGGACGAAATGTCACATACACACTTTGCCATTGCCGTTTAGGTCAGACTCATCCGTGTGGCCTTCACCTTATTTCCAAGTGGTATATTGGGACTACCCAAGGGTTAGCCGGGAGCCGTTGCCCCCAAATTTACCGTTTTGCCCTTGAGCCCTAATTTGCCCTAAATCCCTCCATAATTCTGAAAATTCCTTCCTTGTTTCGCAAATTAAGATCAAATCCCTTAAAATGGGTGCATCATGAGAGGTACCCGATGTCCCGAAACCTTAAAGTACCGCAACCTTAAAGTACCGCACGCGGACCAAATTACCCTCGAGATGTTTAAGTAAACTATCAAACATACAATTAAAATACATTAATGGCAGGATTAAGGTAAGCAAATAAAATATGAACTTTTCATTAATAATTAGCCGAGAAGTACATAGGTTAGGAGTCCGTTCGACTCATTACAAGCCAAATCCCCAAAATACCCCTAGCCTACGCTAAGCTATACAAAATTGCCAGTTAGGCCACTATACATAAACCTAATTAACCTAACCCTAGAAAGCCTTACTAACCCTACTCAGCCTCTTCAGTGGCCGGTGTCGGATCCTCCTCCATAGCCGAGGGAGCATGACCAGAGGCCGAGGCACCTCCAGCAGGAGACCCCGAGGGCGCCCAACCCAGATGGGCATAAACCGCACGCATGTCTTGAGTCAGCTAGAGCACGTTGCGGTCTATCTGCCCCACCGTCTGCTCAAGCCGCTCTAAGCGAGACATGTCTATGCTCAGGGTGTCAAACCGACTCATGAGCAGGTCCATTTGCTGAGAGGAGAGACCAGGAGCTATGACCCGCTCCGATGGACCCGGAGCCGCAGTGGCTGAACCGGCAGAGGTAGAGGGAGCTAAGGGAGAGGAAGGAGCCGCTCTATTCTTGGCACGACCTCCCTGTGGCTCGTCATACGCCAACTGACCGTCCTTGGGAGAGATGTGTATCTTGGCCAGGCAGCCGGAGTCCACCTTCCAGGTAACTTTTGATGTCCACTTCTGCTCCCCTGAAACACCAAAAAGCATCAACAAAAGTTCCCATTAGTAAACCCTAAGGCTATGTAATCCGTAAAAACATTAGAAACCTAAATAAAGAAGACATAAAGAGTTAGAATCATATCCCCTACAAGAACCTGGAAATAATCCAGAATCTCAGAAATCTGCACGGCGTAGGGGAGAGCACTACCCCGAGTACGTGCCTGAGCCATGTGATGCATCACTAGCAGGGCCTAGTTAAGCCCGTGTCCCTCAGCCAGCGCCCACAGGATCAAGTAGTCGTCCTGAGAGAGCACTGAATGATTCCCGCTCCTGGGGAGGAATCTGTGCGTCAGCAGGTAATGATATATGCGCTGGTCCACCGGTAGGTCGCTGACCTGCGGCCTATTCTTCTAGCTTTTGATGCCCAAATGCCCAATGGTGCCTAGGGCTAGATCCTCCGCGAATGGGAGCCCTGCAGCAGTGACTGCCCACTCAGAAACCCTGGATGTCAGCTCGTGCTCGAGGGCCGAAATCTCGAGCACAGCCCCGAGCAACTCCAAGGGCAGCTCGATTGGCACGCCACTGACCTCGGTAGTCAGGACGTTGTCCGTCACCCGTATATTGCTATAGAAAACCCTAACCAGCTGAGGATATACCGGATGGCTAAAACACGCGAACTCTAGCAAGTCCGCGGAGTCCAAATAGACGAGGACCTCCGGTGCTATCTCCTCGAAAGTGTCGTGGTCGAGGATTTCGTCTCCATAATGTCTCGCTCCTTATAGTTAGCCTCAAAATTGCGCCATTGCGCTTCCGAGGAAAACCAAAGAGGGAAACCGGGAGAGGATGAGGATCCCGGGTTCTTGGAGTGAGAAGGACGGCTACCAGATTGACTCATGATATAAGGGATTCGGTTAGAAAGCAGGGAAGAGAGGGAGGCTCAGTTTGGGGTGAGGAAAGGAGAGAGAAACCGCGGATTGAGGCTGAGGGAGGAGAGAAACCGTGGCGGAGCAAGGAGGAGGTGAGGAAGCAAGAGGAGGGAGGTGGTGTGAGAGAGAGGCGCGCCTTAGCTCTACTAGGGTTTTGCTCGCGGGAGAGACTGGAAGAGTGACGCTCACCAAAACGTCGTTAGATTTTAGTGCGCGATTAAATAATAATTTATAAACCAAGAAAACCCCAAAAACGTAGTAAAGCGGGTTAACCTAGGTCGTTTCCCAAAGAAGCAATTTAGAACCAATTAATAGTTAGTAAATCGGGGGGTTTTGTTTGATGAATTTAAAAGAGATTAAAACGAGAGTAAAACACAATGATAAAAGCAATATCCAGCATACGACATTTCTAGATCAAGGGTTAATTCTCATCGGTTCCTAATTAATTATTCATGAAAGAAGATGTTGTTTATTAGTTAAAATCTCTAACTAATATGCAATTCACTTAAGAAACTATGATCGCCAATCCCTTAAGCATTTGTTAATACAGGTATTAAACCAAGATCTCAGCATTAAAACCCATATTAATTAAGTACCAATTGCACAACCTAATTAAATCTAATTAGTTCTCCAAAAGTTTCTTAATCATAGTTTAATAAACCATACAATCGTCAAGATTCATTAACTTAGATTTAACCTTAACTAATAACATGCAATCGCTATATCATTAATTAAGGGTGGAACGATTCATGCATAATCATTAAGCGCAAGACCTCAAATTAATCCAAATCTAGAGTTACCGCATGCAAGATATTAAGAAATTACTCCTCCATGATTGGAGGATTAAAACTCATAACAAGTAAAGAAAAGGAAAGAGTAAATAACGAGAAGGAAAGAGTAAATGAAAATGGAAGATTGGAACAATAGAATTTGGAATTAATTCGGCAGAACTTCGTTTACAAGTCTTGAAAGATTACAAAGCACTCTAACAAAAGCCTAAGAGTACATAAACTAAAATGGAACAAGTGTGGAAAATAAAGAGGAGGAGGAGCTTGGATGGGTGGTGGAAGATATGGAGGGGTGATGGAAGAGATGATGCTCCAAGTGAATGCCTTGGCCTCCTATTTATAGGCCAAGGTTCGACAGGATCGCTCAGCGGTTTAGTACCATCACTGAGCAGTTTTAGGCTTATCACTGAGCGGTCGAGGCGGTGGCACTGAGCGGCTGAGTCAAATCCGGTGGCTTACGCGGCTTCATTAAATGCTTCGGTCAGCTTTTGCAGGGCGGCGTTGAAATCTAAGCTGGCGCCAGGCTGGCGCATTAAATGCGCCGGTGCAAGTTGGTACTTTCGTTCAGTGGCTAGGGGTTCATCGCTGAGCGATTTGTTCAGTATCGCTGAGCACTTCCTTCAGCTTCGCTAAGCGCTTCCATGCTCACCGCTGAGCGTTTGTTGCTTATGCGCTGAGCGATGATGCTTCCTGATTTTCCTCTTTTTGTCCTTTTCCAAAGCTTCTCTTCTTATCTTCAATGATCCTCTTTGAACATTTATTTCCTGCAATTCAAAATAGAAAACTCCAAAAGAGATATTAAATTTTAAGAGTAAATTAATGCCTAATCTTACCTTTTTCTTAATTCCTTACATAAGATGATAATGTGCAAAACATATCAATTAGGTATTAAAAGCACGCATTTTAATATGCATTTGTTCATTTATAGGATAGTAAAATAGGGTGGAAAATGCACTCATCAACTACCCCACACTTGAACAAGTACATGTCCTCATGCAAGAAACTCAAGAACTTAAGCAAATTCAAAGTGAAAACAAAAACAAAGATGATAGAAAATCTTTTTGGTGCGGCGACACTATTTACATCCCCCTACAAAGCCGCGAAACTCAGGGAGGCACTTAAGCCGACTCACTAATTACCAAACAGCTGTGCAAAATTCATGACAATCCAAAAATTAAAGTGCATTTAGACAAGAGATGATATCATTGTGCATTAAAACTAATGTTCTTGGCATATCAATCATGAACAAAGAATAAGTCAAGGCATGTTTAAATCAATTGGGCCTCACAGGTTAGTGTGTGTCACTCGTCACTCAAAGTGTATAGGTTCATTCAATGCTCTCTCAAACACTACACTAGAGTCGCCTCCATAGGCTTGACTTTCTTCTAAGCATCATGGATCACCAAATATATATGACATGCATCAAGAGGTCTTTTAGAGGTTATAATGGGGCTGAGGTCAAGGTGGGATATCACATGGCCAGTAGCTTAGAGCCTAAGACTTAGTAGTATTCATGGCATATGTGCTTAACCAACGGTGCAAGGACCTTGATTTCCATTAGTTTCTCCTGCCACTGCTTACTCATAGGTTAGGGGAGCATTTTTGTTGGTGCACCTAATTGGTTGTTTTTTTTTGGGTATTTTTCCAACCAATAGGAGTAATTGTGATTGCTCTCCCCCTACTTGAATGTTACATGTCCTCATGTAACCCCACACTTATTGCTTAGCACATATGAACAGATGGACCACAATTCTCCTAAGCCCTAAAGCTAGGTGTATCATGGTTTTTCTTGGTTTAATGGCTCGTAATGGGCTAATTATACAATAAAAGGGTTCAAGGCTCAAAGCGGTTATCAAGGGTCAAATATTCAAGGTAGGCTCATATAGATATGTAAGCTAATTGCACAAGAAATGCCTCAATCATGTCACATGTCATATAAAAAAGGTAAAATGTAATGCAGAGAATCAGGCAAGTTCTGGACTTGAACACTAGTGAGTGTACACACAACAGAGAAAAGGAATGACATGTAGTGTTGTCATTCGATAAACGGCTCAAAAGCTTACCAGGTAATATTTTCAATTAATTAGAACATGCCAAGATTTATAAAATGCTCAATTAAACATAATGCCACAATAAAACACAACAATGCACGTTGCACAAATCAATCATCCACTAGTCTAAATTATACCTAATTGATGAATTTCACAAGTAATGCACAGTTAAACTCTTAACTTCCCCACCCCACACTTGAAAAATTGTACTAGCTTTGATGCACAAAACAGGGCAAGAAAGAAAAGACAAAGATAAAACAAATAAATAAGAGAGAAGGAAAGAAAAGCTCACAAACGGTGGGTTGTCTCCCACCCAGCACTTTTGTTTAACGTCCTTAAGTTGGACGTTTGATAGCAGCTTTGTTGGTCATGAGATGGTAAGAAATTGAAGCTCCACTTCTTCTTGGAGATTTCCAGCAATGTCGTGGTACGGCTTAAGACGGTGTCCGTTAACTGCAAATGTACTAGCACTCTTTGGATCTTGAAGTTCAATCTTACCGTACGGGTGTACCTTGGTAATCACATAGGGACCATCCCACCGAGATCGGAGCTTTCCAGGCATGAGTTTGAACCTAGAGTTGTAAAGCAACACCAATTGTCCTTCTTGAAAAGATTTGCGTAGAATGTGCTTATCATGGAACAACTTGGTTTTTTCCTTGTAGAGTCGGGAATTCTCATACGCATCCAACCGGAGTTCTTCCAATTGTTGGAGTTGTAATTTCCGGTGGCCCCCAGCTTGCTCTAAATCCATGTTGCATTGTTTTACAGCCCAATATGCTCGGTGCTCCAATTCTAATGGCAAGTGGCAAGGCTTGCCAAACACCAATCGAAATGGACTCATCCCAATGGGAGTCTTGTATGCGGTCCTATATGCCCAAAGAGCATCATCCAAACGCAACGACCAGTCCTTCCTGTTTGGCTTGACCATTTTTTCTAGGATTCCCTTAATTTCCCAGTTAGACACTTCGGCTCGCCCGTTAGTTTGGGGATGGTAGGGTGTAGATACCCTATGAACAACCCCGTATTTACGGAGCAAAGCTTCCATGCGCCGGTTACAAAAATGTGTTCCCTGGTCACTAACAATTGCCCTCGGCATTCCAAACCTGCAAAATATATTAGACCGAACAAAAGACACAACTATAGCAGCATCGTTAGTCCGAGTGGCAATTGCTTCAATCCATTTGGACACATAGTCTACAGCCAAGAGGATATAAACGAAACCATGAGAAACAGGAAACGGGCCCATGAAATCAGTTTCCCATACATCAAAGACTTCACAAAATAACAATGGTTGTTGGGGCATTTCATTTTTCCAGGTGATATTACCTGCTCTTTGGCATTGCTCATAGGATTTGCAGAATTCATATGCATCTTTAAACAATGAAGGCCAATAAAATCCTGAGTCTAAAATTTTTCTAGCTGTGAGTTGTGGTCCAAAGTGGCCACCACTTGCAAAAGTATGACAAAACTTGAGAATGGACTCAAACTCAGAGCTTGGAACACATCGTCTAATTACTTGGTCACTGCCAATTTTCCAAAGATAAGGATCCTCCCATATATAATACTTAGCATCGCTCTTTAGCTTTGCTAATTGGGTTTTTGAAAAATGTGGGGGCCCTTTATGGGAAACCAAGTAATTTACGATATCTGCATACCAAGGTCTTTCAGATATCATTATCAGGGAATCATCGGGAAAGTCATCCCGGAGTGGAAATGGATCGGCTGAGATGTGCGTCAGGTGACTTAGATGGTCTGCTACTAGATTTTCTGCTCCACTTTTATCTTTAATTTCTAAATCAAATTCTTGGAGCAGTAGCATCCATCTAATAAGCCTTGGTTTGGCCTCGGGTTTTTTCAGAAGGTACTTTAGAGCTGCGTGATCTGTATACACCACTACCTTAGAACCAAGCAAATAAGATCGGAATTTATCAAGAGCAAACACTATAGCTAAAAGTTCCTTTTCTGTAGTGGTGTAATTAGATTGTGCGGCATCCAAAGTCCTTGAGGCATAAGCTATGACATGAGGAAACTTACCAACCCGTTGGGAAAGCACAACACCTACAACATGGTCCGATGCATCACACATTATTTCAAATAGCAACCCCCAATCTGGCGGCTGAATGATAGGGGTTGTCGTGAAGGCATGCTTTAAGGTATCAAACGCTTCCTTGCACTTGTCATCAAAAACAAAGTTTGTATCTTTGTGCAACAGGGAGGTAAGGGGATGAGCGATTTTGCTAAAGTCCTTGATGAACCTTCTGTAAAAACCTACATGGCCAAGGAAAGAACGAATCTCCCGCACGCATGCGGGGTAAGGCAAAGAAGAAATAGCATCTATTTTGGCAGGGTTGACGGCAATTCCCTTGCTAGAGACTACGTGCCCTAAAACTATACTTTGTTGAACCATAAAGTGACATTTTTCATAATTTAGGACAAGGTTAGTTTCAATGCAACGTTGAAGTACTCTAGCAAGGCTTTCTAAACAAGAATCAAAAAAAGTTCCAAAAACAGTAAAGTCATCCATAAACACACTTCCATGCAATCTTCCAGAAAATCAGAAAAGATGCTTATCATACAGCGTTGGAATGTAGCAGGTGCATTGCAGAGTCCAAATGGCATCCTTAGATAAGCAAATGTACCAAAGGGACACGTGAAGGTGGTCTTTTCTTGATCCTCCGGGGCAATGTGAATCTGGAAATAACCTGTATAACCATCAAGAAAACAATAATGAGATTTACCTGCCAATTTTTCAAGCATTTGGTCAATGAAGGGCAGGGGATAGTGATCCTTGCGAGTGGCGTTGTTGAGGCGTCGGTAATCAATGCAAACACGCCAACTATTTTGTACTCTGGTGGGGATCAACTCATTATTCTCATTCTTTACCACCGTAATTCCAGACTTCTTTAGGACCACTTGCACTGGGCTTACCCACTCACTGTCCGAAATAGGATAGATAATGCCAGCTTTTAAAAGCTTCATTACTTCCTTTTTCACAACATCTTGAATGAGTGGATTAAGCCGTCTTTGCGGTTGTCTAACTGGCTTTGCCCCTTCTTCTAGGAGTATCATATGTGTGCATGTGGAAGGGCTAATACCAGTGATGTCATCTATAGTCCACCCAATGGCTTTCTTGTGCTTCTTGAGCACATCGACCAATCTTTCTCCCTCCTGAGAGGAGAGATCATTTGCTATAATCACTGGTAGCGAATCATCCTCTCCTAGGAAAGTATACTTGAGATGAGAAGGAAGAGCCTTCAACTCTGGACCTGCCGCTTTACTGTCACCTGTTCCTGCAGCTATACTTGTTTTTAAAATAGGAAATGCATTAGGTATATCAAATTCAGAATTTACAAAATTATTACCCAGACCTTCTTGGAGAGACTCATCTATTTCTTTACAGACAGAACACAAGTTGCTAACTCCATCACAGTTAGGGCATTCAAATTCAGGTGTTAAATCTAGCATTTTATCAGCCCATACATCATAAGTGTCCAAAATTAAGGAGTGAATAACATCAATTTGAAAAACTGAGTGTTCTTCCGAAGAGTAATGCATTGCCTCAGGTAAACCAAATTGCACATGCATATCCCCGCATTCCATGGATAATGTACCAGCATGTACATCAATCTTAGCCCGTGCAGTTTTCAAAAATGGGCATCCTAAGATTAATGTTGGCTGGTTTACATTGATGTCATTTTCCATTTCCAATACATAAATTCTGGTCGAGCGGTGCTACGGTTGGCAAGTTGTATGATTAATCCAGTCGGCTTGAGGGTTCCCGTGTGCAAGGATATGTAAATGGATTTTGGCATAACATTGATTGCTACTCCTAAATCTGCCAAGGCCTTTGTAAATAATCTTTGTCCTATAACACAAGGAACTAAAAACGTACCTGGGTCTGTGCACTTAGGAGGTAATGGGCTGGATTTGATAATAGATGATACATTTGCCCCATGCTGACTTGTGCGGTGTCCTTCAGCCTTCCCTTGTTGGTGCACAAGTCCTTCAAGAACTTTGCATATTTGGGGATTTGTCTAATTACCTTTAGCAAAGGAATATTCACTTCCACCTTTGTGAGGGAAGGGAAGTGGGACTAGTGCTTCTCCTGTCTGCAATGGTTCCAGACACCTATTAGATTCTTTGGTCTGCTTCAAGCCTTCTGCTCCAGTGTCGCTGTCAGAGTCTTTTTCTTCGGCCTTTCTTCCGGAGTCTTTTACCTTAGCGTGACCCCTAGAGTTTTCGGAATCTTCAACCTGTGGTGCCTGCAAAACAGTACCAGATCTTAAGGTGATAGCACTTACATTTGCTCGAACAGTCTGAGAGGGAAGATGGGATGAGCTGCTCAGTTGTGACTGCTTGCTTGAATGGATTTTATTCTGTATTGCTGACAAGGCAGCCTCATACTTCGTCTGGGAAGCCTGCATATCCTGCATCATTTTTAACCTTTCTTGTAACATAGGATTCTCAGATGCAGGAGCAGCTTGTGGAAGTTGGGGAGAGGGATGGAACTGTTGTTGTGGCACGGGTTGGAACTGCTGTTGTGACCTCTACGGAGGAGGTACATATCTTCGTTATTGTTGTGGGAATAGTTTGGCTTGGGGTTGCGGATTCAGCGTGTTTGAGTTGTTACTCCATTTGAACGCTGGGTTGTCCTTCCAGCCTGGGTTGTAGGTATTACTGTAGGGATCATACCTTTGCTGGTTGTGTAACATCCCGATTTTTCCAAGGGGAAATAATCGTAAATATAATTATTATATTAATTTTCTAATCATGACTAGGAAATTAAAATGGGGAATTAATAGGTAAAATATACCTAGAAAATAAGACGTGTCGCGGCAAGAAGTTCGGCAGACAACCAAACAGTCGTTGTTCGCGGGCAAAATGTTTTGACGCGCAAAAGGTGTCTGTGAAAATAATCTCTAGGAGAAAAATTCACAAACACCTTTAAATATTAATACCCTCAGGTAGAGGGAAATTAGAGGATCGCGACGGTATAAACGGAATATTTTTCGGACGACCGTGCGCGACGCACCGACACTGCGAGCGATAAAACACGAGTGAACCAGAACCGAAAAAAATGAAATCTCAGCAGCTACAAAGAGGGCTGCACGTTTTTTTTGAAGGAGAATTTTGACCAAAGAC
>QANU01002968.1:168864-180632 GCA_003254905.1 Nissolia schottii
GTACCTATTTATTATTATGACAATGTGTACTGATGTTGGACCTCGGTTGTATTTATGTATGTATGCACATATACTCTTTATGTTCTGATCCAGTTATCCCTAACCTATATAGCGACTGTTGTTATATGTTACCTAAATCACGCACGACTCCTATTTTACAAACTGATAATGTAAAAGAATAATTTTCAAATTGGTCCATATTTTCGCATAAGAACTATTTGCCAAGGTAAAGGTAAGGGTAAAAGTTAACCTGACACAACGCATAACAACCCTGTGAGCGTTGCTTACTACCATGGAAGTGGGCAATTAGCAGGGGTGTTACAGTTGGTATTAGAGCAGTTTGGTCCCATGGAGCCTGAGGACTGGACTGCACCATGCTCTTGAGCATGATTCACTGTGCATGACTCTACTCAGTTGTATGTGCTAAGTTCAGTGTACTAGCCTTTCCCGAGACTGATCAACCTGGGATCTGTGCAGGTACAACGCTTAGCCATGCCGCCGCGTAGGGATCCAGCACAACCTAACCGCGAGCAGGTGGACCTCGCAGACATCCTTTGGGAAATGGTCCAGACGAATGCTCAGATAGCCGCTGCTTTGATTCAGAGGAACACCCCATAGATACCACAAGAGGTAGATGGTCAGAAGTACATCCAATTCACACGGGCGAATCCGCCCAAATTCGAGGGAGAAATGGACCCCGAGGTGGTCCATAGTTGGATTAGGAAGATGGCACATGTCTTTGAGGACATAGCCTGCACAGAGGCACAGAAGGTGAAGTTCGTAGCTAGGCAGTTAGACGGAGCTGCAGGGGAATGGTGGGAGACAACTAGGCTGGTTTTGGAGCAACAGGCAGCTCCTGTTACATGGGATCAGTTTACAGCTATGTTTCTGGAGAAGTATTTTCCTTAGGAGTTGCAAGATCGTAAGGAGACGGAGTTTCTGGAGTTGAAACAGGGGACGATGTCAGTAGCCGAGTACACGGCCAAGTTTGAGCGGCTATGCCGGTATTGCAGCACATACCAGCTTCGGCCAAGCGAGCAGTGAAAATGCAAGAGATATCAGCAAGGACTAAGACCGGCGATGCAAGTGTTCATTCATACCTGGGGTTTGCCAGATTAAGCCACCCTGGTAAACCGATGTCTAGCGCAGGAAGAGGCAAATCAGCGGTTGGAGGTGGTCAAGAACAAGAGGAAGGCAGTGGAGCAAGGGAGCCAGTCACAGGAGCCCCGGAAGAAGGGACCTGGAGGACGATATCCATACCAGCCTCAGCAGCAACAGCAAGAATAGACCTCGGACCAGTCCCAGCCAAGTCAACCATGACAAGGAGGAGAGTCTCGGCCACCTTGCCCGAAGTGTGGAAAGCCTCACAATGGAGAGTGCTTGATGGGGTCGGCTGTTTGCTATCGATGTGGGAAACCCGGCCACGTCTCCAAGGCATGTAGGGCAGCCCTTCCCGTCAACCAGTCAGGTGTCTGCCACCGATGCGGAAAAAGCGGACATTTCGCCAGGCAGTGCACCGCGGCCCAACCTACCACCCAACCGACGATTCCCCCGCAAGGACGAGTCTTCACCATGTAGTCAAACTACGAGGACATGCGAAGGAAAGCTGAAGCAGAAGACTGAACCGTGGTAAGAATAGTGAATTCTCAGATCCCTTAGTGACGCTATAATTTCGGGGCGAAATTCTTTTAAGGGGGTAGAATGTAACATCCCGATTTTTCCATGGGGAAATAATCGTAAATATAATTATTATATTAATTTTCTAATCATGACTAGGAAATTAAAATGGGGAATTAATAGGTAAAATATACCTAGAAAATAAGACGTGTCGCGGCAAGAAGTTCGGTAGACAACCAAACAGTCGTTGTTCGCCGGCAAAATTTTCTGACATGCAAAAGGTGTCTGTGAAAATAATCTCCCGGAAAAAATTCACAAACACCTTTAAATATTAATACCCTTAGGTAGGGGGAAATTAGAGGATCGCGACGGTATAAACGGAATATTTTTCGGACGACCGTGCGCGACGCACCGACACTGCGAGCGATAAAACACGAGCGAACCGAAACCGGGAAAAATGAAATCTCAGCAGCTACAAAGAGGGCTGCATGTTTTTTTTGAAGGAGAATTTTGACCAAAGACATAATTCCCCAAAATATGCTTCCAAATTCCCATCACCATACTTTCCTTACTTACTACCCATACCCATGCCCATACCTCTTACTATTCACCACATTTTATTTATTCCAAAAATCAAATAATTTTCCCTCATATTCAGCCTCCAAAAACCGAACCCTCCCCCCCTCAAAATCTGAAGAACATTCATCTTCTTCTTGCTCCCAAAAAATACACACCAAACTAAGCTTCAAGCACACCACCAAACCACCAAGAGATCAAGCACTTCTTCCATCTCCTTCCACCTTTCATAACTGAAACCACACCCCCTCAAGTCTCCTCATCTTAGTTTCATTTTCATACACTCACAACCAAGAGGAACAACGTCATCATCCCCTTGATTTTGCAAGGTCCTCGTTTTGGAGAAAGGTGACATAAAGCTTTGGGAACATCAAGGCTTGTGGAACTTCACTCCCAACCCCCCTTCACCAACATTTTGAGGTGGGTAACTATGCATAAATCACCTCCTTGGTGATCTATTTATGGTTATTGTGAATATGTGATAAAGTGCACATAATATGTGTTTTATGCCTTGAAATGAACTTGCATGTGTTGCTAATGATTTGATGAGGATAAATATATTTTTGGGTTGTTAAAAATATGTGGGTAACTCTTGGAGGTCACTACTTAGTTGGCCTATGTATAACTATTGTTTTTATATATATCATGTTGATGTGTGCTTGAAAAACCTAGTGGTGTTTCTTGTGTTTTGTTGGGGTGTGAGTGTACATAAGTATGGGTAAAAGTTTTAACATGAACATAATGATTTTTAGAGTATTACAAGAAGGAGGGAGGATTCGGTTTTGAGGGTAGGACTTGGGAAAAATGTTTTTAGTGTTGTACATGGAAGAGTTGTGAGGAAAGGTGACATAGAGCAAAAATGGGGTTTTTGGCATAAAAGGGCAAAATGGTCATTTCTGTAATTTCGGGTATTTAGACTAAAAATCTGGGTTTCTTTTTATGAAAAATGGGTTCAGAGATATCAAAAACCTTGGGGTCAAGACTTGAGTCCATTGGAGTGTGGTTAACTAAAATTTTGAAGGAAATCGGTTTTATGGGCAAAAATGGCATTTTGATCAAAAAAGGGCAAATCTGTAATTTCGGGTAAAAGGGTTGAAAATCTGGGTTTATTATCATGAAAAATGGGTTTAGAGATATTAAAGACCTTAGGGTCAAGTCTTGAGTCCATTGGGTTATGGAGAAATAAAATTCCAAAGAAAAATCGGTTTTTCGGACAAAAATGGCATTTTGGGGTTATGGGGGCATAACTGTAATTTTGAGTAAGGAAATTAAAAATCTGGGTTTGTTTTCATAAAAAGTGGGTTTAAAACTATGAAAAACTTGAGGGCCAAGCTTTGAGTCTATCGGTCAATGGTTGATTAAAAATTCTAACGAAAAACGGGTTTTTCGGGTAAAAGATTTCATGTGTGACAAACATGAGTTTAGAGTGGTGCAAGGGAAAGGATATCTCGGTTTTGGAGGAGGGAACTTAGGAGAATATTTAGTGTAAGTTTTAGAGGAAGATGCAAATAGGGTCTTGAGAGTGCATAGTAGCAATAGAACAAGAGAAAATCAAGAGTATGAGTGTACATGAGAGTATGAGAATAACTTAGGCTTTTCCTCACTCCTTGTGTTCTTGAGTCCTCAGATGATAATATGTGTTATATGTGATTATATGTTTATGTGTTTGAGCTATCATGCATAATGAGACCGGGGTCTATAAGTATATAATGAGGTATGTCTGTGTAGTCATCAAGAGAACGCTCGAGACGACCTATGTATATACGCGAAGTAAAGAGAATGAGCACGAGAACTTAGTAAGCAAGACTAGTTCCCTGATCACGTAGTAACATAGATAAAGCTGTTCAGGATTCTAGNGATGAATGAGACCGGGGTCCAGGAGTTCACGCCTGGCTCGGAAGAACAAAACGTATGAGTATGTAAAGTATAAGTATATAATGAGGTATGTCTGTGTAGTCATCAAGAGAACGCTCGAGACGACCTATCTATATACGCGAAGTAAAGAGAATGAGCACGAGAACTTAGTAAGCAAGACTAGTTCCCTGATCACGTAGTAACATAGATAAAGCTGTTCAAGATTCTAGGACAGGATAATAATCAGTAGGTTTTGTTTAGTATGCATGATCACTTAGAGATCTCCTAAGCGGCCTGGAGGATACCCAAGTAAATGAACAGTAGTTAGGGCTAAGGAACCCGCTGAGGACTAAGAGTTCTCACCCCCACTCGGTTATGGATCCAGCAGGTGTACGAAGCGACTGAACTGGCAGTAGAAGGAAGTCAAGGCACAGAGATGACAGTGACATCTGGATGGCATATGTTTTGTATTATGTATTAGGACTTAGATACATTTTGTGTACCTATTTATTATTATGACAATGTGTACTGATGTTGAACCTCAGTTGTATTTATGTATGTATGCACATATACTCTTTATGTTCTGCTCCAGTTATCCCTAACCTATATAGCGACTGTTGTTATATGTTACCTAAATCACGCACGACTCCTATTTTACAAACTGATAATGTAAAAGAATAATTTTCAAATTGGTCCATATTTTCGCATAAGAACTATTTGCCAAGGTAAAAGGTAAGGGTAAAAGTTAACCTGACACAAGGCATAACAACCCTATGACCGTTGCTTACTACCATGGAAGTGGGCAATTAGCAGGGGTGTTACAGGTTGGACTGGTCTGGCTTACCCGGAAACATGGCTGTAACTATGGAAGTCTCGTCTCTGAGTAGTGGACACTGCTCGGGAGAGTGAAAGGTGCCATCAGGACAAAGAGAGCATACCGCTTGAGTTTGGTGTCCCATAGCCAGAACACTGAACATGTCTGCCAATTTGTCAACTTTTTCTGTAAGAGACACAAACTCATTGTTTGGGCGGTCAACAGAAACTTCATATGCTCCTCTGGTATTCCGGTTAGCTCGCATTTCGTATCTGGAGTGATCATCCATTTCACTGATCAATTGTCTAGCTTCTTCTGGTGTTTTCCTGTTCTTTAGAATACCACAGCGGAATCAATCCACTTTTTGTCCATGAGATTGAGACCTTCATAGAAGTGTTCCAAAGTTGTACGTCAGTGAACCCATGGTGAGGACACATGTTGCACAAACTTTGGAATCTCTCCTAATATTCTCCTAAGGTCTCATCAAGCCTCTGTTGGATTCCGGAGATTTCCTTCCGTAGAGCGGATACTCGGCTAGCTGGGAAGTATTTTCAAGGAACAGTTTCTTCAGGCCCAGCCAACTGTTTACTGCTTGGCGAGGAATACTGTAATACCAGTCTTGGGCCTCACCCTCCAGAGAGAATGGGAAAGCTTTAAGCTTCACCAAGTCAGGTGTGGCGGACTGAGATCTCATGGTATTACATGTCATCACAAACACCTTGAGATGGCGGTGTGGGTTTTCCGACGGCAAGCCATGAAATTTGGGCAAATGATGTAAGAAGTTGGACTTTATTTCAAAGTCCATGGCGTCGTTAGGGAAAACTATACCAGATGGCTCATAAGAATAGTCAGGGGCAGCCAACTGGCCCCAAGTTTGGGTAGGGTTTGCCATGATTCCTGTCAGAGAAATAGTATTATCAGTAGTAAAGGGTGTTCTCTTTGTTGCCTCAATTATCTCCTAATTCTCCTTAGCGTTCTTTCGATCTCGGGATCAAAATTGGCTAAGGTAAGATCAGGCAAGGAACGAGTCATACATGAGAACTGAAACTAAATAACAAAAAGGAAAAGAAAGGAAGAGAGAAGAAAAGGGTTTGGCTAAATTGCTTCCCCGGCAACGGCGCCAAATTTGACGCTCACCAAAATGTCGTTAGATTTTAGTGCGCGATCAAATAATAATAACGTAGTAAAGGGGGTTAACCTAGGTCGTTTCCCAAAGAAGCAATTTAAAACCAATTAATAGTTAAGTAAATCGAGGGGATTTTGTTTGATGAATTTAAA
The DNA here is from genome assembly GCA_003254905.1 of Nissolia schottii. NCBI lineage: Eukaryota > Viridiplantae > Streptophyta > Magnoliopsida > Fabales > Fabaceae > Nissolia > Nissolia schottii. Next base: position 175,004 of record QANU01002968.1, read on the forward strand.
AGAGATTAAAACGAGAGTAAATTACAATGATAAAAGCAATATCCTGCATACGGCATTTCTAGATCAAGGATTAGTTCTCATCGGTTCCTAATTAATTATTCATGAAAGAAGATGTTGTTTATTAGTTGAAATCTCTAACTAATATGCAATTCACTTAAGAAACTACGATCGTCAATCCCTTAAGCATTTGTTAATACAGGTATTAAACCAAGATCTCAGCATTAAAACCCATATTAATTAAGTACCAATTGCACAACCTAATTAAATCTAATTAGTTCTCCAAAAGTTCCTTAATCATAGTTTAATAAACCATACAATCGTCAAGATTCATTAACTTAGATTTAACCTTAACTGATAAAATGCAATCGCTATATCATTAATTAAGGGTGGAACGATTCATGCATAATCATTAAGCGCAAGACCTCAAATTAATCCAAATCTAGAGTTACGGCATGCAAGATATTAAGAAATTACTCCTCCATGATTGGAGGATTAAAACTCATAGCAAGTAAAGAAAAGGAAAGAGTAAATAAAGAGAAGGAAAGAGTAAATGAAAATGGAAGATTGGAACAATAGAACCTGGAATTAATTCGGCAGAACTTCATTTACAAGTCTTGAAAGATTACAAAGCACTCTAACAAAAGCCTAAGAGTGTATAAACTAAAATGGAAAAAGTGTGGAAAATAAAGAGGAGGAAGAGCTTGGATGGGTGGTGGAAGATATGGAGGGGTGATGGAAGAGACAATGCTCCAAGTGAATGCCTTGGCCTCCTATTTATAGGCCAAGGTTCGACAAGATCGCTCAGCAGTTTAGTACCATCGCTGAGCGGTTTTGGGCTTATCGCTGAGTGGTCGAGACAGTGGCGCTGAGCGGCTGAGTCAAATCCGGCAGCTTACGCGGCTTCACTAAATGCTCCGGTCAGCTTTTGCAGGGCGGCGCTGAAATCTGAGTTGGCGCCAGGCTGGCGCATTAAATGCGCCGGTGCAAGTTAGTACTTTCGCTCAGCGGCTAGGGGTACATCGCTGAGCGATTTGTTCAGTATCGCTGAGCGCTTCCTTCAGCTTCGCTGAGCTCTTCCATGCTCACCGCTGAGCGTTTGTTGCTTATGCGCTGAGCGATGATGCTTCCTGATTTTCCTCTTTTTGTCCTTTTCCAAAGCTTCTCTTCTTATCTTCAATGATCCTCTTTGAACATTTATTTCCTGCAATTCAAAATAGAAAACTCCAAAAGAGATATTAAATTTTAAGAGTAAATTAATGCCTAATCTTACCTTTTTCTCAATTCCTTACATAAGATGATAATGTGCAAAACATATCAATTAGGTATTCAAAGCACACATTTTAGTATGCATTTGTTCATTTATAGGATAAGAAAATAGGGTGGAAAATGCACTCATCAAAGAGGAAAATGAGAGGGAAAAGAAAAGAATCGTTTAAAATGGCTTCAGATCGCAGTTCATTCGAATGAAGCTCGATGTTCATTCGAATGAATAAGTGAAAAATTCTGGTATTCGAATACTCCATTCGAATGACTCAAGAACTCTGTAAATCATTCGAGTGCATGATCATAAGGGATTCGAATGAAGAACCCTAGAGGTCAATTTTAGGGTTTCTTTGAGTCCCGAAGGGCCCGGGAAAGCTAGGGTTTCCGAGGCGACATTTTGAGACCCCTACATGACCCGACTAGGGTTAGAAACGTAACACTGCTCGAATTTCGGGATGAAATTCCAGTAAGGGGGTGGAATGTAACATCCCGTGTTTCTACGAGCTAGAAAATTATCCGTTGATAGCNTGAGGCGACATTTTGAGACCCCTACATGACCCAACTAGGGTTAGAAACGTAACACTGCTCGAATTTCGGGATGAAATTCCAGTAAGGGGGTGGAATGTAACATCCCGTGTTTCTACGAGCTAGAAAATTATCCGTTGATAGCCGAGAACGGCCGGAAAACATCGAGGAAGCGAGGGGAGTCGAGTTAAATCTCTGAAACCCTGAAAAATTGGAGAAACGGACTAGGTTTAGTTGTCTTATAATTTTCGGGAGCCGCCGGACGAGTTTCGACTCGAACGGAAATTTCTCGGATACTGAGAAAACGTCCGTAGGATTTTTCGGCTCGGTAAAAGAGTGTCCCTAGTCCTTGAGGAAATTGTTCCGGACCGAAGGGAAAAATAAATGGGTCACAACGGTATGTCCGGAATATTTTTAAGGCAACCGGGAGTAAGACTTTTCGAGCAAAATGCGTTGAAACGAAAACGGAGCGGGACCGGGAAAGGAAGCTTCTCAGGGAAGCTAAGTAATAAGTAAATAAATAAATAAATAAATAAATAAATAATATAATAATAATAATAAATAAGAAGCTGAAGCAGAGCTTCCGCAAAATGTTAAAGAAAGAAAAGAAAAATAAAAAGAAAAGGGAAATAACTTTCTACTGTGCACGGTTATTTATAACTTCGTAACTTCTCAGAAGTTACATTTCATTGGCAACCGAAGGTTGCGTTCCGACACATCTAGAGTTCGTGCCAGAGTCTCCGAAAATTAGTTGGAGCGCGCCATCGTGAAGAGGACAATCTCCCCTTCAGAGTCACCGAATCGGAATCCCGATCGGAGGTGGGTAATCCTAAGCCCACTGTCTATGTGGTTTAGTTTTTAACTGTATATGTGCCTATCTGTATATTTGACTATGGAAAGTTAAGTAGTATTTTGGGGGGAAATAATGTAAAAAGGGTTTTGGAAAATATTGCAAAATGAAACGCATAACTGTACTACTTGGAACCTTAGAAACAGTGGAAAAATGAGAACTAGAGTCGCGGGAGGCGATTTTTGTAGTCTGCATTCGAATACGCCAGGAGGTCAGTTGAATGAAAGCCCAATCAAGCTTTCCTTTGAATGAATTCCACCGCAGTCGAATGAAGGCAAATTTTAGGGATTTCAATCGAATGAATCCCCTCGTATTCGAATGAACGGGTGCCGAGGGATTTCAGTCGAATGAAAGCCTATTCCAATCGAATGAAAGAACTTCGAGGGATTTCATTCAAATACCATAGCAAGTATTCGAATGAAACCTGGCAGAGTTGGGAGTTTAGTGTTTTTAAGGGATCCAATGACTATCGTTAGGCCATTCTTATGTTTTTGAGCATGCATCATGGGGATGAGATGTCACCTAGGAGTTAGGACAACCCTAGAACACTAGAGGTCAATGACTTAATGTTCAAGAAAGCATAATGGAACTTAGGGAAATATGTACATAGTTATAAGCTAGGAAAGCCCTCTCTTGGCAAAGTCTTATAGACAAGCCCCTCACCAGTACACAAGTGGACTGGTTGATGTGTTACCTCACCCGTCCTTACGAGTTTGGATTGGTTAACGAGTCAGTCGCCCAAGGGTGGATTGGTTCAAAGAGGTTAATGACATTGAAGGTAAAGGATGGATAGAAGAAAAAGGAAGAAGTAAAGGAAAAGTGCTAACCCGGCAAGCCAGTATGCGTAAGGAGATAGAGAGCTAATCCGGCAAGCTGGAACGCCTAAAGAAAAGATGCACTAACCCGGCAAGCCGGTATGTGCCAAAGCAGAGAAGTGGGACGCTAACCCGGCAAGCCGGTACACGTAAGAGATCCCCCCATACAATATGTAATTATATATATGTGATTTGGTGAATGCTTGTATGTGCATTAATATTCATTTATGGTTGTTTGTGTAATATGTAACGTCAAGGGAACGACCCGAGACGAGTAGCCTAATTATAATTGAAATGCAGGATTCATAAGCACGCAGACTTAGTAAGAAAGACTAGTTCTCCTATTACCTAGATAATTTTAGATAAAGCTGTTCAGGACCCTAGGCCAAGATAATAATCAGTAGGATTTTAGTATGCATGATCACTTAGAACTCCCTGAACGGCCTGGAGGATACTCAAGTAAATGAACCTTAAGTAGCCATGGGAACCCACTGAGGACTTAGAGTTCTCACCCCCACTCGATTATGGATCCAACCTGCAGCTATGACCTCACCACCGGCCAAGGACATTTGGCTATTCACGCGCACACGCATGCGCAACTACCGCACCGATACTCTCCTGGAAACGAGAACCTATGCATCAGCATGCCTTCCCGACGAGCCTGACCACCCTGCCAGACAGAGGCTTGGAGCCCCAGGTACTTCGCCGTTGAACCCTATTTGGGTGGACGAGCGTCCAGGAGGCAGCAGCAGGGATCCGAGTCGGCTCAATGGCGATGAGGAGATGCCTCCTTCAGAGCCAGAGCAGACGCCTCCACCAGCCCCGACGCCAGCTACTGGTCCAGGTACGTCCACTCCGACGGTTTGACCTCGAGGCCGCCAAACTACTACACGGAAGAGGATACTGACCGCCCGACCACATCGCTTCGCCCCACGCGGCTTCTCGGTGGTGACATATCTGAGCAGCAGTGAGGAGGAGGAGCCTCTGGAGCGACTAGGAGACTCGAAGTAGGTGGATGCCGGCCGGACCGAGTACAGAGTTAGGTTTTGTACCGTGCACGAAGCGAGTAGTGCCGCTCGTGCACGTAGTTTGCTTTTAGTTCCTGTATTTGTATATTATTGCTGCTGATATGTGTATATTAGTACCCACTGGATGGGATTAAGTATAAACCTTATGTATTATATTATGATGGTGTGTTGTGTATATTCGGGCCCTATGTGTACTTTCCGCCGCTAAAGCTCCATGCTACAGGTATGCGCTCGCACTCTCTTATCTTTTAGTTATGCCGTTATCCGTTGTATTACTCGCAAGGCTCATTACTTTTCATATACATGTATTTACAAAGGAAGTTTCAAACCGGCCCGTATTTTCAGTAACCCTAATTTCCACCGATAAACTAGAACAGTAATAGTTCACAGCCCAACATTCAACTACCTAGCCAGGGAAACCTATGACTTAAGCATAGGCCAACTAGCTAGGGTGTTGCACTTAACAAGCTCATCCGCAAGGAAAATAAGTTCGAGTGGTCATCGGAATGCGAGGAGAGCTTCTGCAAGCTCAAGGAGAAGTTGACCACTGCTCCTGTACTAATTCTGCCAGATCCTCACGCTCCGTATGAGGTGTACTGTGATGCCTCGAGGATGGGACTTGGATGTGTACTCATGCAGAATCGCCAAGTGGTAGCTTATGCATTCCGACAGCTAAGAACCTACGAGGCGAATTATCCGACTCATGACTTGGAGTTAGCAGCAGTGGTGTTTGCCTTGAAGATATGGAGGCACTATCTTTACGGTGTCCGGTTTGAAGTATTCTCTGACCACAAGAGCCTACAGTACCTCTTTGATCAGAAGGAGTTGAATATGAGGCAAAGGAGGTGGATGGAGTTTCTGAAAGACTATGACTTTGGTCTAAACTACCATCCCGGAAAGGCGAATGTGGTAGCGGATGCATTGAGCAGAAAGGCATTGCACATGGCTCAGATGATGGTAGAAGAGTCTAAGCTGCTGGAAGAGGAGTTATTCGGCGGGAGAACATTATCAAGCTAGGACCGTTGCAGATTACTAGCAGTTTCAGGCAGAGGATAATCGAAGCTCAAGAGCATTGTCAAGAGGACATCTGGCTAAAGTTTGTCAAGGCCGTGAAGGAGGGGAAGGTCCAAGAAGCCGTGGTAGGCAGT
>QANU01002985.1:0-32207 GCA_003254905.1 Nissolia schottii
GTCACTCGCTGAGCGACGCTACGTCCAGAATCTTTTCTCTTTTAAGCTCTTTTCCAATTCCGCACTCCATCTTCAAAATATATTATAAACCTACAAAAATGGAGGAATTCATCAGATAATTCGTTTAAAAAGTTTTCAGATAAACGCCATTTTGATATGTCAAATTTGTATAAATTGGGCGTTTATGAGAGGAAAGATGGAATCAAGCCTTGCTTGCTTGCTTGAACCTTCTTGACCTAAAATGAAATTCTTAACATAATTAGGGTAAGTATGGTTATGGAAGCTTGGTTCTTCACCAAGGGATAAAAACTCACCAACTACTCTTGATTGTGTTCCTTAGGGACTTAAGAATGAATTATGATGATGAGATTGAAGCTTGATGGCTTGCTTGAACTCTTCTTAGTTAAGAAAAGTGCAACCTAGGTTATGGAGTTTTAGGGTTATGGAGCTTGGTTCTCTTGCATCCACTTTAAGAGAACTTCCTAACCTTGATGCTAGCTTGCCTTCTTGATTGATTTTAGAATGATTGATGATGATGAGAACAAGAAATGATGGTTGAACTTTGGTGATTATGGAGCTTTTTGCCTTAGAACTTTGGGAGAAGAAATGAAATAGGTTTAGAGTGTTTTGGGTGGGTGTGTTCGGGTTTGGCATGGGGGAAGGGCAGCCGTGGGTGATTTAGGGGATTTAGGCCATGTATATTTCCTATTTTGCCCTTAGTGTGTTTTAGGTCATATGTGTTCATTACTTATTTATGTCCGGACGTCCTAAAAATATTCCGGGCATACCGTTGTGACCTATTAATTCCCCTTGTTAATATTAAAATCTTAGGTGACATATTCTTACATTTAATTTCATATTAATACATTTTACAGACTCCTGTGAGTCGTAAAGAAATTATAATAAAACCCTAATTTCGATCCAAACGNAATTTCGATCCAAACGTCACCGGACGTCACGAGATCGTCAAATTACTTTGTTTCACTAATATTACTGGGATAAAATTAATATTAGAATTTTATTTCATTTTTATTTCCTCTTTTCCTCATTAATATAGTTGTAATTATTTATTATGCAACGTTTTGGTGAAGGAAAAAGTCGGGATGTTACAAACTTCACCTTCTGCTCATCGGTGCAGTCCAAGTCCTCGAAGACCTGTTCCATCCCCTCAATCCAGTCATACACGATCTCGGGGTCAGCCTGTCCTTCAAAAGTAGGCGGACGAGCTTTCATAAACTCCACATACTTCTGAGTATCAACCTCTCTCGGGGTCGGTGGTGCGTTCCTGGCTGCCGTAGTAGCGGCCATCTGGACCGTGGCGCGAGCCATCTTGCGTATAACGTCGGCGAAGTCCCCATTATCTGGGGTGCGTCGTGTATGATCTCTCCTAGGAGGCATGACTTTCTATAGAGCACCTGCAACAACCCGAGGCGATCAGTCTCAAGAAAAACTAGTGCACACGAACAATACATTCATCCTAGACACAGTCTACACCGTTATCATGCTCGGAAGCATAGCGCAGCTCAGTCCTCAGGCTCACTTAGACCAAACTGCTCTGATACAAACTGTAACACCCTAGGTTAGCAGCTTATGCTTAAGTCATAATCTACATCCGCTAGGTTGTTATCTGTTGTGTGGGAGTACTGATAGTCCCTACGTTACTTCGAAAAAATAATTAAGTTAACTGAAAATAGGGACCCATTTCTTTTTTTTTTTTTTTAAACATAAGCTATGCGTCAATCTAGAGCCATGCGTGTGGACTATTATGAGTCCCGTATAATCGTATCACAGATAAATGCGTGCGTCGTCTGTCATACACATACATTCATGAACAGTAAAGTAAACAGCACCAAGTGGGTCCAACAGTCAATGTCATACATGTCGGGAAGTCATATACATATCATAAATACTGTATTAATACATCAAAAGGGCTAGACATACTCTAAGCCCATACATACTATCAGTGGCTACAAAAGGGAATACATCAAAATACACATAAGGCTCGGACTACTAGCAAAAAAGTGGCGTCTGATGACAGGGTCTGGATATAGTACTGGTCAGGTCTCTGGCTCGTCCTCGCTGAACTCCTCCTCTGGATCCTCCTCCTCCTCCGGCTCTGACCCCTCCGGCTCGTACTCTGGCTCTGGCTCATCCTCCTCATCGTCCTCCTCCATGGCTACCAGAGGATACTCCTCCTCGGGTAAGGAAGGTACTGGTACGTCTGGCGGGTCTTGGGGGTCGTAGGATGGACCTGTCTCGTGACTGGGAGTGCGAGGGGCGAACTGACGGCGGTAGTCTCTGGCCGTCCTCATCCGTGCAGTCTGTCGGTAGGCCCCGGGTAGTCGCAATCTCACAGAAACTAGGTCGACCTCCACGTCCTTCTCGTACGGTGGCGTAAGTCTCTGGCTCGGGGAGTACCGGTGGCGTAACTCGGCGGGGTGTGGGACAATTCACTACTAAGACTGACCAAAGCTCTGCCTCCTCCCCTGTCTTAGGGTCTACGGTCCTAAATCTGCTGCACAGGATCCGCCTCTTCTTCGGCGGGGACGTCATCTATCTCGCCTGAAGCCATAAGTGAGTGGGGTGAGAACGGTGGTTCTCAGTGGTTGACTATGGCATAGGAGAATCTGGTTACTCAATTATGCTCTGGCCGTCCAGGAGATCTCTAAGTGTTCATGCATCTAGACATCCTACCAGTTATTTCTTGCCTAAGTTCCTGGGCAGCTTTATCTAGTTACTAGGTGACAGGGAACTAATCTTTCTTACTAAGTTCTCGTGCTTTCTATCCTTGACCGTTCTGACACTACTACTCATATATGTATGCCTGGTGACCTTGCCCCATGCGTTCCTTATGAGCATGGCGACATGGTCGAGACATAGCGACGCTTTGATCACATAGGTATGTATGCAAGGTGATCGTGTCCCATGCGTTCCTTATGAGCCTAGTGACGTAATCGAGCCCTATGCGTTCCTTATGAGCATGGTGACGTACACAATGCCTGGGATTCCCTTTGAGCCTGCTCTTGTGCACTATGCATGAACTTTAGCATTCTTCATTAACTGGTACCATATGCTTTCTTTTTCATACCGGCTCACCCGGGTTAGCGCCTTCTCCTTCATCATATCTCATCATCACATGCACATTATCTTTCTGTACTATTCTGGTTCGTACTTTCATTATTATCTTTATGCATTAATCTTGGGCATAGCATAGTCTCCAGTGGTCTATCCTCATGATGCATGCACGACTCAATACTCATACTCTTGTTCACTGCACCCGTAGGTGGCTCATAGTAAAACATATGACATTATAAACTTATCGCATAAACTTCTACTGCTAGGTGCTTGTTGGAATATAATGGACCTCAGGCCCCTCTTTCCAGAAACCACTCTCAACGCCAGGGAACCTCCGCGGAACCCACTAAGCTCCTCCCTAGGGGATCGTTCCACCATCCCAGGGGATCTTCGCGGAACCTACTTGGCACCGCTGCTGGCACCAATCCGAAACTTCGGGAATCCACTCAGCCGCCCTAGGGTTCCTCCGTGGAACCCCACTCCGTCACCGCTATTGGTGCTCGTTCGGTCTACTCTCCAGGGACCACTCAGTAATCTAGCAGACCGCGCTACTACTTTGGGGACTCCTCCGCGGAAACACCACTCAGAACTATTTAGGGACCCACTCAACCGCTCTACGGGACCGCTCCGTAACTCTGGGGAACCTCCGCGGAACCCACTCGAAACTACTCCGGGTGCCCACTCAGCCTACTTCACGTAACCCTCTCCGCATTCCAGGGGTCCTCCGCGGACCCACTCAGCACCATTTCTGGTTATCACTCAACTCTCCAAGTAACCCTCTCAGCCTTCTTCAGGGATCTTCCGCGGAACCATTCCTAGTGGTCACTCAGCACACTCCCCAGGGGACTACTCGACCACATCAGGGGTTCTCCGCGGAACTCCTTCGGTCACCACTACTGACGCCCGCTTTTCAACTCTAAACTCCTCTCAGTCCATCTCCGCGGAACACTCCGCTCTTAACTCCTGGCTTATTTTCTCTCGTTCTCTTACACTCATCCCATGTTCACACCACATATTCCAACAGTACCCGATCAACAGCATGAACGTTCAAGAATCATGAAACAACGTGAATATGTCCAGCATGTAACAACAATGTTTATCCTCATAGCATTTCTAATTTTTCCTACTCAAAATACACACATAAACATACAATAAACATCCCATAGACAGGGGTGATGATACTACCCACTTGTAGAAAACTTGGTGGTGGTGAAAGAGAGCTTTGAGTGAAGTCCTGCAAGCCTTGTGGTTTTCCCAAAGCTTGAGTTCCTCCTTTCTCCAAGGTGAGAACCTTGCACAATGAAGAGGATGATGTCGTTCCTCTTGGCAGTGGGTGTAAGAAAATGAAACTAAGATGAGGAGACTTGAGGGCTGTGATTTCAGTTTGTGGGAGGTGCAGGAGGGTGGAAGGGTGCTTGATTGCTTGGAGACAAAGTGTTGTTCTTGGAGCTTGGCTTGAAGTGGGTTTATGGAGAATGTGAAAGATGAAGTTTTTCTCTTGTGAACTTGGGGAAGGGCTCGGTTTTGGAGGGCTGAATGTGAAGGAAATTAATTGAATTTTAGGATTTAGAAAAAGGTGATGAATAGTGGGAGGTATGGCTCATGATGTGCTTTGGTTAAGTGTAAGACAAGTAATGGTGATGTAAGTTTGGAAGCATGATTTTGGGGATAATTTTGGACAAAAATCCCAGCTCTTAGACCGTGCAGCCCTTCAGCTCTAGCTGCTGAAATTTCACTTTCTCCCGGTTCCGGTTCGCTCGTGTTTTATCGCTCGCAGTGTCAGTGCGTCGCGCACAGTCATCCAAAAAATATTCCATTTATACCATCGCGATCCTCTAATTCTCCCCTACCTAAGGGTACTAATATTTAAAGATGTTTGTGAATTTTCCTCTGGAAGAGTATTTTCACAGACACCTTTTGTACGTCAGAAATTCTATCGGCGTACAGCAGCCGTTCGGCTATCGGCCGAACTTCCTATCGTGACACGTCTTATCTCCTAGGGATATTCTACTTAATAATTTCCCATTTTAATTCTCTAATCATGATTAGAAAATTAATTTAATAATTACGTTTATGATTATTTTTCTAAGAAAATCGGGGTGTTACACATAACCCCATCAAAGGTGTGAGGGTTTGCCCTTGTAAACTCTACATATTTCTGGGCATCAGCTTCTTGCGTGGCCGCGACTACGTTCCTCTATGCTATTGCGTTTGCCATCCTATTTGCCCCTCGGGCCATCTCCCTAATTAGGTTTATGAAATCCTCAAGCTCGGGATTTCGTCATGTATTATCTTTTTGGGGCAGCATGGCTGACCTGTAGCACTTGCACAAATCCTAAGTTAATCAAGCTCAAGACAAGCTAGTGCACATATTTTTAGCTCATACAACCTAGAAGTGGCATACACCGTTATCATGCTCGAAAGCATAAGTTAGACAGTCCGCAAGCTCACATGGACTAACCGCTCTGATAGCAAATGTAACACCCCTCTAGTTGCTTATGCTTAAGTCGTAAACAATGCTCACTAGGTTTTTATCTGCTTTGGTTCGATTACTTGTAGTCCTATAATGTTTTTGGAAATATCTTTTACTTGAAAATATGGATCAATTTAAAACTTTTTGCTTTAGTTATGAAACATGAAATATGAGCCATGCGTATGATAAAACATGTATAGCAAGCAATAAAACCTAAGGTCTTAAACGTTTAATAGGCATAATGTAGATGTAAACATGGACATCATGGAAACTTAATATACAATTAACAAAGTGGTTCAACAAAGTGGTCCAAACATTCATTACGTAACTGGTTACATTACATAATTACTGTGGAACTAGGTTTCCCTAGTTGTTCCAATTGTTCGATACAATATGTTTTGATGATGACAAATACAATATGTTCTAATTGTCTATACTTATTGTATATGTTTATATTTGTAGAACTAGGTTTCCCTAGTTGTTCTATATCTTGATGATGACAAATAGAACATAACAAATAGACAATGACAATTAGAATGCAAAAGGATGAATACATTTGATCTTGTATGATTGAGCTTGATGGTAATCATATAGCGTACACATCATACAATGTTATATGAGAAACATCCTTTTGAGAACATATCCAATAACTCTCTATATGTGCTTGATGGATTAACTATTGGATATATTTGTGTCTATATGTGCATATGCATGAATATCAAGTGCTATAGTGTTACAATGCATGCATGCTAGGCAAAGAATATTATTTGATTAATATAATTTGATCTTTGCCTAAGTGAATATGTATGATGCATTGATTAATCTATATATGCATATGAAGATATTGGAACACATTGGACTAACTATATTTTCTAGTGAATTATCTTGTGTATAGGAAAGTCCAAGGCATCAAGAACAAGATGGAACAAGAAGGAACATTCATATGATGCCCAAAGACAAAAGGCAAAGCATGAAATGTCAATTCCATGAAGAACATGGTAATGCTGAAGATAGGATTCATGAAGAATACCAAGTCCAAGCAAACGGTAAAAAGGGAAATAGTTTCTTAGGACTTAAGGTATTCTTGTCAAAGGAAAATTGATATATATCTCTCTCTAAACTCTTAGAATGATGCTCTTAAATGATCTTAATTGATTCCAGGACGTAAAATGAATTAGACAAACTTAGGAATCAAGAAAGATAAGAAAATGGATGAGTGGCGCGCTCAGCAAAGTGACTTGCACAGTAGTTAGTAAAATGATGATATCTTGGGCTATAGAACTCCAATTGAGGTGGTTCAAATTGCTACATAAAGCTAAGAGAAAGATCTACAAATTTGTAGAGCAAGTCATTTTGTTGAGTCATTCGAATGACTCAAGAATGGTCATTCGAATGACTCTGTCATCAGAGGCCCAACGGCTATATTACATCAGTCATTCGAATGAATCCTCAAGAGTCATTCGAATGACTCGAGTCCTGAAGCCAGAAACGGCTAGTTTTTCAATGGATAAAATTGATTAAAATAATGGGTAACGGCTATAAACGGCTAGTACACTTAGAAACCCTATAAATACCCATTAAACTCTCATTTCTAGCCAAGCCTTTGATTCCCATCATCCTCATACTTCATTCTATCAATGGATTAATTTTTTCCATCATCATAAGAGCAAAAAGAGAGATATATTATCAATACACCTATAGTGCTTCAATTTGTATTATCCACTCTTTGAGAGAGTTTCTTTTTCTACTCAAATTTTCATACACTTGTAAAGAGGGTGAGGTATCCCTCAAGTTGCTTAGGGTGTGGTATCCCTAAGGTTTGGTTCTTGAGGCTTCTACACAAAGGTGGGGGATCCTAAGTGTGAGGAGTGCTCTTGGATGTAAAGGTTTGTCAAGCACCTAAGTTAGAAGCTTGATGATAGTGGAGAAATCTTGAGCAAGTCGCTTGGGGACTGGACGTAGATCACAAGGGTGGTCGAACCAGGATAAATCACTGTTTGCAATCTCTCTAACTCTATCTCTTTATTTATTGCAAACTTATATTATTGTCTTGCATATTTGAGAATTGCATCTGTTGATAATTGTTTATAAGTTGCTCTGTTGATCTTATTGTTTTATTACAAACATAATTGAGCATGCTTATATTACATCTTTAATTGTTTTATTCCGCTGCATAGTAACGTTAATTGCATGAAAATGCAATATTTGTTGAAATTGGAATAATTTCTAAAATACCCAATTCACCCCCCTCTTGGGTATTGGTTGCCAAGACCAACAATTACTATTACATTCATAACACACACATATATATACTAAAGACTAATGGTGCACTAGACCATTTAATTTATACAAAAATCTCGGCATGGCAGATAATGAGATCTCGTTGTTCCCCAGAGTAATCTAGCTTTCACTCCTCCTCGAGATCTTCTTCAGGATCTTCCTCTTCCTCTTCCTCCTCAGGGTCCTCTTCCATGGAATCCTCCTCGTTGGGGTCTTCCTCATGCGAGTTGTCCACGGGGTAGTCATCCTCCTCTGACCTCTACCTAGCCTATTCTATACCGAACAGTCCCCACTGATTAGTGTCAATTCTAGAGGGACTTGCCTCTGTGTCGTGGGTTTATGGAGCGAACTGGCATCATGTCAGGGGAGTGACCCTCTTCCTTGAGGTCTGACGAATATGACATCCCAAGAACTCAAGTGGGGCGCCACAGCAGGAAGAGAGTTCGGGTCCACCTCCACGTCCTTCTCGTATACTTCAGACTCATCATCTTCAATGACTATAGGGGTGTCGGAATGAGAGCCTAGGCCCATCGGGAAATTTGGGGAGGGAGCAAGTATTGGCTGAGGAATGCTCTGGGTATTAGTGAGTATATACGAAAAGGTCTCCGTGAAGATTCCTGTGTTAGGATCAATACTCATGCTCGTGCTCAGGATCCTGATCCCGCATCTCATCAGGTAGCTCGACATTTATCCCTGGAATTATAAACGAATGGGGATGAGAATATTGTGTTCTAAGCGAGAACCCTAGGGGTAGAACTACTCATCTTTGATTCATTTATTATCCAGGCCGCTCAGGAGATCTCTAGGTGTTAAAGCATACTGGAATCCCTACTAATTTTATTTCTTGCCAGTCCTGAGCAGCTTTATGTAATTTACTAGGTGACTGGGGAATTCTAATTTTTACATTACCTAATAAGGATATATTATCGTGTTTTCTATTACTTAATCGTTTAAGTAGTGTGATATTGGATCACATAGTTACGTATCGTTTAATTTTCGTAGAGGCAGTCTCGCGAAGACCTATTCACTCGACATTGCCTTACATATATTATATACATATAGCAAATACTTATGTATGAGGGGAATTTGGGTTCTCTTATGCACCCTGTCAGGTATTTCCATTAGGGTAACATCCTTCTTTTCTTGTCCATCATTCCCCATTCTACCTAGTGGGATCGTCGTCCCCTTACAGTGTACAACCTGTTTTTGAAGGCAGAGCTCATACCTGAGGTGGTAGCAAACCACAGATGCATTTAGCATAAATGAATTTGTATAAATTACCATCCTGGGTGCAGGATGGTGAGGGGCCGCCCTTACAACGTCACTAGGGGTGGACTCGTACTTTCTCATCATATTTTGGCTTCCATAGCATATTTTGCATATGTAGCGTAATCTTTGATTTTCCTTCATTATATCATGACCCTCTCGTCATATCGTATCTCTTACTGTCATATCATCTCTTTCTCAGCATATCGTGTCATATCTCTCTTGGCAAGTTTTAACATTGCTTTCGTTAATCATTAACCATTCCCTTCTTACCGTATGGTGAGGGGCATGCCAATAGACGTGCCAAGAGAAGGGGAATGTCCTATTTATATAACTATATTCTTGTCTTTAAGGTACACCAGACTCTTCTGTGGTCAGAACCTTCTTAAGACTTTGCTCATTCCCTATGGTTCTTTTATTATCTTTTCATACTTAGGTGGCTTATCTTCTAGTTATCTAACGTTGTCCTAGCATTCTTATGACAACCCATTTCCTCATGATGTAGTATAATAAATATACAACACATAATATACAGTTAACTTTACAGAGTAATTACAGTCATAACCAAGGTGTACCAGTGTCTTTGGGATATGTGTATTTTCAAGGACTTTTGAAACCTTTCACTCTTAATATATTTTTGAAACCTCTGACACACCTTAAAACCTTAATGAACTCTAATTCCTCTCGTACTTACTCTTAAATTTTTAAGACTCTTTTACCTTAGTTTTTCCCTCTCAAACCCTAATCTTCTCTTTTACTTACACAACCATTTTTAACCATCTTATGTCTAAGATATGCCTATGTTCACTCACTCTTTTGTTTTCCTTCACACTCCTACCATCACAACTACTAAAACTCTATTTATTTTCCAGCCGTTTTTACCCTAAAATTGAGTATGCTTCCTCCGACACCCCTACTCATTTTCTTTTGTTCTTTTACTATTATACACTACCAAAACTTTCTACTTCATTTTCTAACACTTTTAGCCAAATAATTTCCTTAAGTTTCCCTCCAAAAATTGAACTTACTCTTTCTTCTAGGAAACACAAAAAAATCATTATGTTCATGTCAAAACCTTATCCATACATAAATATACTCATATTACAACAAAACACAAAGAAACATCATTAGTTTTTCAAGCACTCAACAACAATATATACATACAAACATCATTCATGTAACATCCAGGATTTTTCCCTTTCAAAGATTTCGCGTAATAATTAATGTGAGTGAATTATTAAGACTGAAAAATTAAATGGTTAAATTTAATCCTTAAAAATACTAGTCAAAATAGTGACTTCGCGATCTCACGAGATTTCGCGAGATTTGGGTTGATTCTCATCATTCATTGAGATTTAATTACGACTCAAAGGAGCCCGTAAAATACACTAATAGGAAAATAAATTCAAGTATGCCCAATTAAAATTTAATAAGTAATAAGGAAAAAAATTAATAGATCATAACAATATGTCCGAAATATTTTTAGGACATCCGTACACTAATAATTAGGGACAAAAACATCAAATATGATCAAAATCTATCAAGAAGCCATGGCTATTAAGCAAGCCACGTAAGGCCTGTTGCCACCACCAAAATAGAAAGAAACAAAATGAAAATGTGAGAAAAAGTAAAGATAAGTATAGGAAAGGTAATAATAAATATATATAAGATATATATGTATATATGGCGGTGGGGGGCTGAAAGTAAATAGCCCCTGACGCCAATTGATTTCATTTTGTTTCCAAAAGCCACGGTGCTTCACTTCCTCTGTTTCTTTCTTCGTTCTTTTTCCTTTCTTTGAATGTTCCGTTCGTGCACCGCTGTGATGCTGCCGGACGCGGGAAAAATAGCAAGATCACCATGGAAGTGCTCAGGGAAATTTCCTTTTCACTTCTACCGTTTCCAAGCTGGATTTGGAGGTGGGTAACTCTAGTTCCTCACCTCTTGATGGTGGATGAGTGTTTATGTGTTTATATGATTATGTGCCGATGTATGTGATTTAGTGATTTTATGATGAAATATGTGTAAAGGCTGTGGAATATGTATAAAAGCTCGAGAGAGATCCACGGGAAACAGAGGAAAGAAAGAGGAAATTTGTTAAGGTATTGAGCGGTGCCAGAACGGGTTCGGATGGGTTCCGCGGAACATGAGTGAGAGGAGTCTGCAGTGGTTGAGCGGTGCTTGGAACTGGCACTAATGCTGCTCCGCGTAGAGTGATGGTAGGAGTCTAGACAGTGTCGGCCTACACTGAGGGTGCGAGGTTATTCCGTCATACTAGTGTCAACAGAGGACACTACTATGGTGGGAATAACACTTATTTTGTTATGCTGTTACATTCTGTCATGCTGTTACATTCTGTTATGCTGGTACATTCTGTTAGGCATATATAACTCTGTCATGTTGAAGCTGCTGACTATGCTGAATATATTCTGCTGATTTTGTTATGCTTACTCTGGATAACTATGTGATGCATAGTCCGATGATTCTGTTATGCTGAATTGAATGCTGAATGTATTCTGTGATGTATTCTGATTATTCTGAATGTATATTTCTGCTGTTATGCCATACCGTCAAGAGCACGCTCGAGACGGCTATGTATATTAACGAAATGTTAATCAGCACGAGAACGTAGTTAGCAAGAGTAGTTCCCATGTCACATATTAAAGCAGGTAAAGCCGTTCAGATGGGCCAGATAATAATTAGTAGGAAGTTAGTATGTATGTTCACTTAGAGATCTCTGAGCGGCCTGAAGTCCAACATAATCTGATACGAGACTCAGGAACTAAAGTTATTTCCACTGAGAACTTACCGTTCTCATACCCACTGTTTTATGACTTCAGGTACCGAAGATGAATTTTATTTTGAGGATGCAGACAAGCCGCCAGCTGATCCATGAGCTGCTAGGAGATAGATAGATGTTTAGATTTTTGCCAAGGACATACTGAGGAGTATTTCAGTAGTCCTTGTATTTTGATGTGATGTACTCTGACATATGTATTCACTACTCCAGTTTATGGATATGTGATGTATATTTTACTTAAGGTATATACACTTATGTGCCTGTGTTTGTTGGACCACTTGGATATATATTGGATGCTTTATTATCCTACAGTTATACATTTTGTTATACTGTTCATTCTTACGCATGGCTCTATTTTAGTATTTATGCAATGTAATTAAAAAGTTTAAAAATTGGTCCTTATTTTCTTAAACAGCTATTTTCGAGAAATAATGATGGACTAAGGTATTCCGATCAGATAGAAAATAACCTAGTGAGCATTGTTTACTACGTATGGGTAAACAGTTAGCTAGGGTGTTTCAATTCACATAAAGGCCACTTAAGTGGTGACCTTACAAGGAGTACCCACTTGTAATAGGCTTTTGAGAACAGGAAGAAAGTTTTGAGTGGATGATGAAAGCCTTTTTAACCACTTTCTCGGATCTTGACACGGCTTTGGTTTTGTCACAACCATGCCAAGCTCGTTGAAAGCTTCTATGCGCTTTTGTCGTTCAAATTAAATTTATATATACATACCTACTTTACGGCTTTCAGATTCCAAGAGGAATCCAATTGCAGTATAGGGTATGGTCGATCCCACAGGGAGTTGTAAAATACCATTCTTGAGTTCATTTAATTAAACAATAAGGTGAAAGATTTGTGATTTGATTTATATTTAAATAGACTAAATAAATAAAAGACAGGAAAATAAAATAGGAAACAAATCAGAGGTAGTTCCGGAGCTTGTTGGGAATTTTAATCACATCATAGTTTCATGCATCCAGTTACTTATTACATAGAACTATCATTTGATTGCCCGCCACCAGTTCTTAACTTGTCATCACTTTCGCGCATGACAAGATCACAGGTTTCCCTTGTTAAACTGTCACTTTCGCACACTAGCTTAACAAAGTACGCCAGCATTAATCCAGATGTTAAAACGGCTAACCTTTATTCCAGTTACGGCAACAAGGTTAGATGAAATGATTTAGGTCAGACTCTAATGATTGTAACTTTCGTTCACAACGTTCAAGTCTAGGTTCTAGTTAAGCATAGCATTATTGATTTTAATTTGGTTATGACCTAATTAGCATAACTTTCGTTCATGTAAATAAGTCCCAAATCAAGAATCAAAACACTAAACAAAACTAGCATTAGGCATGAAATCATTCAAGCAAATCATAAGAAAAAGATAGATTCATATGTAATAGTTACATGGATACAAGCAAACTACAATAGTAATCAAAATCCCAACAAAAAGAGGGTTAGGAACCCATCTTACAAGAGAATCTCGGAGGCAAGGTTTAGGCACTTACCATGACACGTGCTCACGCCGTCATGGCCATGGCTTCGCCAAGCTTCCTCGATCTCCGGCTCCTTCACAAGCCTCGTCTTTGTTCCTAACCTAACCTAAACTAAACTAAGCTTTAAAAGTGCAAAATAAATGAAGAAGAATGGTGTTTGGAGGGGGGGAAAGAGATGGTTTCGAAGTGGTCTCGGCCTCCCTATTTATAGGCAAAATTTGGGGTCCATCGCTCAGCGGTTTTGGTACCATCGCTGAGCGATAAGCTTTGAATCGCTGGGCGGCGGCGCTTAATCGCTCAGCGCCTTATCTCTTCACGCGCTTCATTAATTGCTCCGGCAGCTTTTGCAGGGCGGCGGTCAAGTCGTGTCAGGGCGGCGCCGCAATCTGAGTTGGCTCCAGCTGGCGCAATAAATGCGCCGACGCAAGTGGCTGCCGACGTACTTTCGCTCAGCGATACAGGTTCCATCGCTGAGCGATTCTTCCTTATGCGCTGAGCGGTGACTTGTTCCTCGCTGAGCGACGCTTCGTCCAGAATCTTCTCTTTTAAGCTTTTTTCCAATTCTGCCCTTTCTTTCCATTCTTCATGGGATTATTCTTTATAAATTATGCTTGCATCCATTCTTCAAAATATATTAATATCCTACAAAACATAGAGATTTAATTAGATAATTCTTTAAAATATGTGAGAATAAGTGCCATTTTGAATGATGAAAATTGTGTATTTTGGGCACTTATTAGTGGAGGAAAGCCTTGGCGTCGCCAAAGCCTTTGATCACTTTTTCTCAACAGGAAATGTTGAGGTAACCTAGAGAGTGGCTACGATTTTGGGGAAGGGAAAATGAGGAAAATTTGTGAGGATAGAGGTGTTGTGTTTAAGGCTTTGTAAGGGAATGAGAGGGAGTTTCTATGTGATGGTGGTGTAGTGATCTTTCTTGGTTGTTTTGTGGAAGAAGATGAAAAACGAAGGGAGAATTTTGGGTTGGAAGCAAAGGAAAACAAAGGAGGAAGAAGCAACTCTTTGGGAAGCAAAGGTGTGTCATTAAGGCTTGACTTTGTGTGTTATTTATAGAGAGTTTTGATGAGTAAAAATCTCCAAAGAAAGAAAGAGAGAGCTACGGGTTTGGGCAATAGATTTTGGAGAGAAATTTATTAAACTTTTATAAATGTGATATGTAGAGGTATGAGTGAAGGTAAGGTGGTGTAAGAGAGTAAGTGTGATTGTAAGTGTTGGTGAGTGATTTAAGGGATGGTGATTGAAATGTGAATGCTGAAATTTCAGCATGTGAGCCGTGTGAGTGTGTTCATCTTTGAGGGAATTTAGTGATTAAGAGAGTGTAGTTGATAGTATGGAAAAGTGTATGAGTGTGTGATTGTTCTTGATAAATTTTGGAGTGATAGCTTTAATTTTGAAGACAAAATTAATAAAAATTTGGGAGGAAGAGTGCCACGGTTAATAGCCCAGATTTTTGGGTAAAAATTGTCCAAATTAGTCAAATAATGTATAGTGTGTATATAGTGGTTGCATAGTGTAAGGTAAGGTGCACATAGTGCAAGATATGACCCTTTTTTGACTTGTTTTATTAAGGAAAGAAATTAAAATCAAAAGAGGGCTAATGGGAATGCCACGATTTGGCACCAGAATTTTGAGGGAAAATGAGATAAATGAAGAAATTGGTATGGGTTTGGTTATGTCATGTTTTGGAAAATTTGATTGATTTTGGGGGAGGAGCATACTCCATGGCTGAAGTGGGAATGGAAATTTACTTAAATATTGAAATGTAAATTGTGTGTTGGATCATGTTTGATCGTTAAATTTTCGTGTACATGCATTGCCATACGTGCGCGGTGATTTAATGGATATCCTAAAAATTCTCTAAACATGGAAACATATTATACTAATTTTTCTAATAAGGAATTTAAATCAATCCAAGGTATTTGTAAATCAACTTTCGTAAAAGTGTGTTTTACAGATACCCTTGATACGTAATTAAATTCTGGCGACCAAAGATAATTGATCCGGATCTTGCGGAATTTCTCGAGATAACGGAACTATTACCTTGACTGGCATTATGGAAAATATAGTTGGTGTTTTAAAATTTCCAATCTTAATAATTCGCTTGTATTTTTTTATTTATTTTGCAAAATCTTTGCTAAGGAAAAAGCGAGATGTTACATGTAAAGGGTTATTGACAGTTCTGTAATTGATTACACAAATGTATAATTGATTACACCATGCTAAAATGGTTTTTATTTGACTTTGACAATGCGATTTCTCCTTGAAGATGGATGAATCTTGACTTTTCTCCAATTATAAAGTTATAGATCTATCTCATAAATTTAATTAAGGACTTAAAATCACATAGGGCTATAGATTGAATTTAAACTAAGAAACCATAGCATAAATTTGAGTTATTAACATCTAAAGAATATATATATATATATATATATATATATATATATTTCTAAAAAATTACATTCACATGGATTAGAAGCATAGATTTGAGATTCAAAGCAGATGAACATGAAGAACATCAAGAACATACATCTCTTCATAAAACTTGATCTTGGATAAATGTTTATGTGTGTTAGTTTAGAAAAATTGTAAGTTGATTTGGTAAGATCACAAATTTTATTCTCCATGTAGCTCTAGATTTTCTTTACAAAATTCATATTAAAACCATCATACCCCAGTGCTTTGGACCAATCACATGATTGCACAGCTCTTCTAATTTCTTGAATTGTTGGTCTCCTTTCCAGCATGATCGTCTTATCATATGAAATCGTTGGTAGGAGATTTTGTGGTAGATCAACTGACAAAATTGACAGTTGCTAATGCTTTGTAGAAGTGAAGAATCTCTTTTTTAATAATCCTAGATTTTTTATCAACCTAGTGAACACTTTTAGTTGTCGAATTTGGTTCTTCCTCCGCCTTCCCACCGCTTCATGAAAATACTTTGTATTCCTTTCACCCAATTTAATGTGCTCTTCGAATAATAGTTGTTTCTAGTATAGGTCCCTACGCTCATACCATAGCTTTAACTGAGAATTAAGAGCTTTCAAGCAAGCCATGTCCGCCTCATTTGCATCAATCACATCAATTTTCTCGTTAGTAACTTCTTGAGCTTTTTCCAGCTTTAATATTGTGTCATCAATATTATGAAAAATCTCATTATTCCGTCGTTTCGGTGGGGTTTATATATATATATATATATATATATATATATATATATATATATATTAAACTGAGATATTCTCCATGCTCCATCACTCTTGTTTAACAAAATGTAAAAAATCTGGATGGGTATACCACAAATCCAAACTCCTAAACAAATTTGATCCCCCAATAATTCTTTTCAGATCCAAAAGTAGTGGAGTATGATTAGACACTGAGTTAGGAAGGGAGCTAAGCTTCATCTATGAGAATTTTAGATTCCACTTTGGCTCAACCAATATCCTATTGAGGTGGCTTTTTGAGTTCCCTGTTGCCCATGCTTATTTTTTGTCAATCAGTTGAAGGTCTATAATTCCCATAAACTCCAGCCAATATTAATCCCTCGTCTTCTTCTACATACTTTCCAGGAAACTGTTTCCCCCCTTTTATTTCTTCCCGTGATAAGAGCTCATTGAAGTCCCATGTAATAAGCGAGATGAGTGTTTAAAAAAGTAGTTATAAAATTTTAGAGGCTTAAAACAAATATATTATTTTGGTCAAGGGACCAAACGTTTAAACAAAACAATGATAAGGACCAAAATCAAAACTTTTAGAAATGTTTGTATCAAAATTAAACAAAAAAATTTGTAAGGATCAAAATGGAATTCTGCTATATTTATAGAATCAGAAACAAATTTAAATCTTTTATTTCTCTTGTATTTTCATTGTCATTTTATTTTGATCCGAAACTATCTCTGTAACCTTAAAACAAAAATCATAATAGAGAAATAAAAAATTTAGCAATACTTATATTAGAAAATAGAAATAATATTAAAATAAAATAAAATGTTATGAAAAAACACGTGAATCTTGATGCCTCGAACGTTGGTCGTGGAATATTATTATATACAAATGGAAGATTAGCTGGTACCAAATCTTGTGCAATCTTACTGGAAAATGACTCTGATAGAGAAAGTTATTGAATTGTCACGGCTAAAGATGAATGACGTAGACATGAGTCGAGGACCATTTTGTTAAATGATATGAAATTATCTCGAGAAATGCTTAAAGTGTTTAAAAGTCCGTGAATCGTAATTGTTACATTTCAAAATGTTGTACAAATTATTGGGAAAAATAATAATTTGTATCCTTTTTTAAAATAAACCATTTTTTTTCTGAGATTAGATACATGAATTTTAAAAGTCATTTCTTTTAAAAGTTAAAATTGATGGATAAAAGTAATTGATTGGATATATATTTGATAGGATGCAAAAATGGGAATGTAAGACTTGACTATAGTTTATTTATTTATTTATTTTATACATTATGAAGCAATAAGAAAGGTAAGACTTGGACGCATGACCACTTGATTATAAATGTTCTAATATTATCTCTAGAATTATTTCTACTAAGAGTTTAAGCTAATATGTATAAGTGTGTGTATCTCTTAACACACTCTCTCATGCAATAGCTTTTTGACTTGCATCGTAAATAATTTATTTTGGAAATGGCAGTTAGCAAGGGTCAAATGACCTGTTGGTCATAGTAAGTCTAATACTATGTCAAGTTATCGTCTCTTCCAAAAACTTAAGCTAATGAGTAGAAGTAATTGATTGGTTATATATTTGACAATGAATAAGAATGAAAAAAAAGGTTTACAAAATATTCATTTTTCTTCTTCTATAAATTATTATAGGTCTTAGTTTTTTTAAATCCTATTTTTCTTATTATTTTTCTATCTGTAACAGTGTGTGTTAGAATATATTAAGATATTATGATATCTTGGTATAGTGTAGATTATATTCTATATTGATTTAAATTGATTCAGTTTGCTATTAGATTTATTCTATCATTATTGTTTTGATTATATCCTTAGCCTATAAATAAGCATTGACTCCTTTATATTCAACGCAACACAATTTGTTGTCTAAAGTATATCACAACTTTTATGTAAGGTTATTTTAAGAATATTAATATATAGTATACCCAATAAAAAAGTGTGCGACATTAATTAGATAATGAGATTTGGCAATAGCCCAAAACATGTAACTACAGATAGCAACCTAAGAGGGGTGTGAATTAGGTTTCACTCTGTTTTTCTCGATTTTGGTTCTTTGAAAAAAGTGAATGCTTATGAACCCTAATTCTTAGGTTATGACCAATGATCAGCAATAATCAAAACAATTGGAATAGATAATGCAGTGGAAAAGTAAATTGCTAAATGTAAAAAGTGTAGGGATAGAGAAGATCACACCAGATATTTATCCTGGTTCACCTTCAAACACTGAAGGCTACGTCCAGTCCCCTGTTCTGATTCAGGGATTTTTCCACTATGTAAATTGTGTTGTGTACAACCTCACAACCGAGGCACTTGCACAGACAACTTCAAGAAAACACAATCGTTCCCCTAGTTACACAGCACCATCAACGAACACTAACACTACAGTGAATATCAAAACCACACCGAACACTACGGTGCCACAATTGATTCACAATTGTTGAAAAAGTAATACAATGGCTTTGCCAATCCTAAATTCAGGGTTGGAAGTTTTCTTGAATAGAAAGCACAAATGATATAACAGTTAAGGCTCAAGGCTTTCTGAGCTTTTGGATTGAAAATGAACTTGAAAATTGATCAGAACATGTAAATGATTATGAAAGATTGCAGTTCTGAAGATTGTAATTTGTTCTGCACGAATTCCACTTTATATAGGCAGAGGTGCCTGTTCATTAACCATTGCCATAGCATACAGATGCCAAACAACGCATTGTTTCATGAAAAAACACACCCATTCGTGCATGTAATCGATTAACCAAGTATGGTAATCAATTACACACATAAAAACTGCCAATTTTCAAATTCTTTGAGGAGGTAATCGATTACATTGAATTGGTAATCGATTATTCACATAAAATTTGAAATACTTTCAAATTTTTGTGTTGGTAATCGATTACTCATGCAGAAAATGTTTTCCAAGTTTTGAAAACCCTAGAAAAGTGTTGCTAAATGTTTTAGGGATTTAGAAAACATGTTAGACTTGTTAGATAAAAACCTTATGAGCCATAAACCATAATATCATAAACAAGTGCTAACTATTAGACACTAAGGTAAAAACACTTGAACCGTCAGTATGATGAATAGTTGTGCTTTTATGGTTCTTTGATTGTGTCTTTACCTTTTTCTGCTTTTTGTTGATGTTTGTTGTCGTCATCAAAACCAAGCCATCAAGGTCAGAGAGAGAGGCTTCTTCATATTCTCCCCCTTTTTGATGATGACAAAACCATCTTTGAAAGTTGAAGATCTTTTGACTGTGCTCCCCTTGTGATTCGGACTATCTGGCATGCCTTGGTTTCTTTGGATTTCTCCCCCTGTTTAAAACAGAACCAAGCAATACCAAGTAATACCTTTTTCCCCCTTTTTGACATCATCAAAAAGAAGAAAAAGGACCACAAATAGAATGTCCAAAACAGACAATATATATTGGGAACAACAGTATACATAAAACCAGTGAAATTTTCATATGTGATCAAATAATTCAAACAATCAGAGACAGATAATCAGCCATAGAAATTTTAGCATATATCAGTCTCATCTAAGATACCTAGTTCTCTTCGAATTTTATAAAAAGGTTCTTAAGCCAAGGGTTGTTAAAATGTCGGTAAGCTAATCATGTGTAGCAACAAAATCTATTTCTACTTCTTTTTTCAAAACATGATCTCTGAGAAAGTGATGTCTAATGTCTATGTGTTTCGTTCGAGAATGCATCACAGGATAATGGGAATACAACCAAGGTCTGGACTGAAGTCTTTTAACTGTTGCTTGAGCCACAAGACTTCCACAGTAGCTTTTGGCAACAATATATTCTGCCTCAGCGGAGACCAAGAAACTAGAGCATTCCCTAAGATGTGACATGTACCACTAATGCTTTTGCGTTCGATTTTACAACCCGCAAAGTCAGAATCAGAATAACCAATCAACTTGCAAGTGCTTCCTCTAGGGAACCACAATCCAGCACTGACAGTGCCTTTTAAAGATTTTAAAATTCGTTTCACAGTACTTAAGTGAGATTCTTTTGGAGATGATTGAAAGCGAGCACATAAGCAAACACTGAACATAATATCAGGTCGACTAGCACTTAAATAGAACAAAGAGCCAATCATACCTCGATATTGTGTCACATCAATGGGCTTACCAGAGTCATCCTAATCCAGATAGGTGCTTGATCCCAGATGTTGCTATCGTCTTACACTCTTCCACCTTGTATTTCTGCAATAGTTCTTTGCAGAACTTGGATTGGTTTATGAATGTTCCATTCTTAGTTTGCTTGATTTGCAGACCAAGAAAGAAAGTCAATTTTCCCATCATGGACATCTCAAATTCTCCTTGCATTAGATTAGAAAATTCCTTGCAAAAAACCTCATTAGTAGAACCAAATATAATATCATCCACATAAATTTGAACCAATAAGGTATGACCTTTAGTTCTTTCAATAAAAAGAGTTGTATCAACTTTACCTTTTTCGAAACCCTTGTCACATAGAAATTTGCTCAATCGATCATACCAAGCTCTAGGAGCCTGTTTGAGGCCATAAAGTTCCTTCTTAAGTTTATATACATGAGAAGGGTTTTTAAAATCTTCAAACCCAGGGGGTTGGCGAACATAAACCTCCTCTTGTATATAACCATTCAAGAATGCACTTTTGACATCCATTTGATATAATTGAAAGTTTAAAGAACATGCATATGCCAGAAGTAAACGTATAGCTTCTAACCTGGCCACTTGTGCATAAATTTCATCATAATCAATACCTTCTTCTTGATTGTATCCATTGAGCCACTAATCTTGCTTTATTACGAACGATGATGCCATTTTCATCAAGTTTGTTCCTGAACATCCACTTTGTACCAATGATTTGTTTATCTTTGGGTGCCGGTACAAGTTCCCATACTACATTTCGCGTAAACTGATTGAGTTCTTCCTGCATGGCTAGAACCCAGTGTTCGTCTTTCAGTGCATCATGTACTTTGGATGGCTCAATTTGTGACACAAAAGCCATATGTAAGCAAGCATCATTGAGATTTAGTCTTGTGGTGACTCCTCTTGATATGTCACCAATGATATTATCAACTGGGAAATCTCTGTGAGTTCTCCATTCCTTGGGTAGATTATTCTGAACTTGTTCTTCAAGTTGAACTTGATCATTGACATCTTTGTCTTTACCTTGGGTTTGATCATCATTTCTTGGTAGAGACCCTTCATTTTCATCATCATCAAGAGAAATAACTTTTTCCTCCTTGGAGGGGTTAGTTTCATCAAATGATACATGAATTGATTCTTCAATGTTATGAGTTCTTTTATTGAAGATATGATAAGCTTTACTAGAGAGGGAGTATCTAAGAAATATACCTTCATCAGCTTTTGCATCGAACTTACCTAGGTTGTCTTTACCGTTGTTCAGAACAAAGCATTTTGAACCAAATATATGAAAATGTGCAATATTAGGTTTTCTACCCTTGAAAAACTCATATGGAGTTCTCTTTAGAAAGGTCTAATGAGAACTTTGTTAGAAACATAGCAAGCCGTGTTAACCACATCTGCCCAAAAGTATTTAGGCAGATTAGTTTCATTAGGCATGGTTCTTGCTAGTTCTTCAAGAGATCTATTTTTCCTTTCTACAACTCCATTTTGTTGTGGGGTTCTAAGAGCGGAGAAGTTATGAGAAATGCCACTTTCAATACAAAACTCTTCAAAATATGCATTTTCAAATTCACCACCAATTTTCAAAGATTTTTGACGCTCACCAAAACGTCGTTAGATTTTAGTGCGCGATCAAATAATAATTTATAAACCAAGAAAACCCCGAGAACGTAGTAAAAGGGGGTTAACCTAGGTCGTTTCCCAAAGAAGCAATTTAGAACCAATTAATAGTTAAGTAAATCGGGGGGTTTTGTTTGATGAATTTAAAAGAGATTAAAACGAGAGTAAAACACAATGATAAAAGCAATATCCTGCATACGACATTACTAGATCAAAGATTAATTCTCATCGTTTCCTGATTTAATTATTCATGAAAGGAGGTGTTGTTTATTAGTTGAAATGTCTAACTAATATGCAATTTACTTAAGAAACTACAATCGTCAATCCCTTAAGCATTTATTAATACAGGTATTAAAACCAACATCTCAGCATTAAAACCCATATTAATTAAGCACCAATTGCACAACCTAATCAAATCTGATTAGTTCTCCAAAAGTTCCTTAATCATAGTTTAATAAATCATACAATCGTCAAGATTCATTAACTTAGATTAACCTTAACTAATAACATGCAATCACTATATCATTAATTAAGGGTGGAACAATTCATGCATAATCATTAACCGCAAGACCTCAAATTAATCCAAATCTAGAGTTATCGCATGCAAGATATTAAGAAACTACTCCTCCATGGTTGGAGGATTAAAACTCAAAGTAAGTAAAGAGAAAGAAAGAGTAAATAAAGGGAAGGAAAGAGTAAATGGCAATAGAAGATTGGAACAATAGAACCTTGATTAAATTCGACAGAGCTTCACTACAATTCTTGAAAGATCACAAAGCACTCTAACATAAACCTAAGTGCTTTAAAATAGAAATGTAAAAAGTGTAGAAAATGAAAGGAAAAGATGGAGTTCTCAGCCTAGGAGAACTTGGGTGGAGGGTGGAAGAGATGATCCAAAATGAATGCCTTGGCCCCCTATTTATAGGCCAAGGTTCGACAGGATCGCTCAGCGGTTTAGCACCGCCGCTGAGCGATTTGTGCACTTTCGCTGAGCGATGAGGATCTATCGCTGACCGACTGAGTCAATTTAGGTGGCTTACACGGCTTCATTAAATGCGCTGGTCAGTTTTTGCAGGGCGGCTCTGAATTCTGAGCTGGCGCCAAGCTGGCGCAATAAATGCGCCGGTGCAAGTGGCTGCCGACGTAACATCACTGAGCGGCTAGGTCACCACCGCTGAGCGGTTTCTTCATTATCGCTGAGCGGTAGCTTCTTAGGCACTGAGCGCTGAATCCCTTACCGCTGAGCGGTGCTTGCTGTAATTCGTCATTTTTGCTTCTTTCTTTCCTTCCTCTTTTGCCTTTAGCTTCATTCTTCTCTTCATATCTTCAATAATCCTCTTGAGCCTTCATTTCCTACAATTAAGATAGAAAAACTACAAAAGAAATATATTATATTTAAAGATTAAGAAAATAATGCTTGAGCTTTGCCGTTTTTCTCGATTTCTTTCAAAGAGGATGATGTCCGAAAACATATTGATTACATATTAATCCCACACATTTTTAGTATGAATTACTCATTTATAGAGCAATAAGATAGGGTACAAAATCCACTTATCAAACTACCTCACACTTGAACAATTGCATGTCCTCATGCAAGAAACTAGGAACTTAAGAAAACTAAAAGTGAAAACAAAAACAAAATATTTTTGGTGCGGCGACACTATTTTCATCCCCCTACAAAGCCGCGAAACTCAGGGAGGCACTTAAGCCGCTCACTAATTACCAGACAACTGTGCAATATACATGACAATTCAAAAAATTAAAGTACAATTACACAAAAGATAATATCATTGTGCATTAAAACTAATTTCCTTGGCATATCAATCATGAACAAAGAATAAGTCAAGGCATGTTAAAATCAATTAGGCCTCACAGGTTAGTGTGTGTCACTCGTCACTCAAAGTGTATAGGTTCATTCAATGCTCTCTAAAACACTACACTAGAGTCGCCTCCATAGGCTTGACTTTCTTCTAAGCATCATGGATCACCAAATATATATATGACATGCATCAAGAAGTCTTTTAGAGGTTGTAATGGGGGCAAGGTCAAGGTAGGACATCATATGGCCAGTAGGTTAGAGCCTAAGACTTAGTAGAATTCATGGCATATGTGCTTAACCAACGGTGCAAGGACCTTGATTTCCATTAGCTTCTCTTGCCACTGCTTACTCATAGGTTTTAGGGGACCATCTCTGTTGGTGCACCTAATTGGTTGTTTTTGCACAAGAGCAACACCATTTTTTTTTTTAAAGAACAATAGAAGTAACTGTGGTTGCTCTCCCCCTACTTGAATGTTACATGGCCTCATGTAACCCCACACTTATTGCTTAGCACATATGAACAGATGGACCATAATTCTCCTAAGCCCTAAAGCTAGGTGTATCATGGTTTTTCTTGGTTCAATGGCTCGTAATGGGCTAATTATACAATAAAAGGGTTCAAGGTTCAAAGGGGTTATCAAGGGTCAAATATTCAAGGTAGGCTCATATGGATATGTAAGCTAAATGCACAAGGAATGCCTCAATCATATCACATGTCACATACAAAGGTAAAAGTGTAATGCAAAGAATCAGGCAAGTTCTGGACTTGAACACTAGTTAGTGTACACACAACAAAGAAAGGAATGACATGTAGTGTTGTCATCCGATAAACGGCTCAAAAGCTTACCAGGTAATATTTTCAATTAATTAGAACATGCCAAGATTTATAAAATGCTCAATCAAGCATAATGCCACAATTAAACACAACAATGCACATTGCACAAATCAATCATCCACTAGTCTAGATTGTACCTAATTCATGAAATTGCAGAACTTTTGCACAATTAAAACTACTAATTCAAATAAAGGGAACTTTCCCACCCCACACTTAAAGAATTGTATCGGTCTTAATTCACAAAACAAGGCAAGAAAGAAAAGATAAAAACAAATAAATAAGAGAAAATGAAAGAAAAGGCTCACAAATGGTGGGTTGTCTCCCACCCAGCACTTTTGTTTAACGTCCTTAAGTTGGATGTTGATAGCAGCTTCCTTGGTCATGGGGCGGCAAGATTTTGAACCTCCACTTCCTCTTGGAGATTTCCAGCAGTGTCGTGGTACGGTTTAAGACGGTGTCCGTTGACTGCAAATGTACTA
Source organism: Nissolia schottii (assembly GCA_003254905.1). NCBI lineage: Eukaryota > Viridiplantae > Streptophyta > Magnoliopsida > Fabales > Fabaceae > Nissolia > Nissolia schottii. Next base: position 25,501 of record QANU01002985.1, read on the forward strand.
GCAGTTCTTGGATCTTTAAGTTCAATCTTACCGTACGGGTGTACCTTGGTAATCACATAGGGACTATCCCATCGAGATCGGAGCTTTCCAGGCATGAGTTTGAGCCTAGAGTTATAAAGCAGCACCAATTGTCCTTCTTGAAAAGATTTTCGTAGAATGTGCTTATCATGGAACAACTTGGTTTTTTCCTTGTAGAGTCGGGAATTCTCATATGCATCCAACCGGAGTTCTTCCAATTGTTGGAGTTGTAATTTCCAGTGGCTCCTAGCTTGTTCTAAATCCATGTTGCATTGTTTTACAACCCAATATGCCCGGTGTTCCAATTCTACTGGCAGGTGGCAAGGCTTGCCAAATACCATTCGAAATAGACTCATCCCAATGGGAGTCTTGTATGCGGTCCTATATGCCCAAAGAGCATCCTCCAAACGCAACGACCAGTCCTTCTTGTTTGGCTTGACCATTTTCTCCAGGATCCCTTTAATTTCCCGGTTAGACACTTCGGCTTGCCCGTTAGTTTGGGGATGGTAGGGAGTGAATACCCTATGAACAACCCCGTATTTACGGAGCAAAGCTTCCATGCACCGGTTTCAAAAATGTGTTCCCTGGTCACTAACAATTGCTCTCAGCATTCCAAACCTGCAAAAGATATTAGACCGGACAAAAGACACAACTATGGCAGTATCGTTAGTCCGAGTGGCAATTGCTTCTATCCATTTAGATACATAATCTACAGCCAAAAGGATATAAGTATAACCGTGAGAGACAGGAAACAGGCCCATGAAATCAATCCCTCATACATCAAAAATTTCACAAAATAACAATGGTTGTTGGGGCATTTCATTCCTCCAAGTAATGTTACCTGTTCTTTGACATTGTTCACATGATTTACAGAATTTATAGGCATCTTTAAATAATGAAGGTCAATAAAATCCTGAATCTAAAACCTTTCTGGCTGTGCGTTATGGTCCAAAGTGGCCACCACTTGCAAAAGTATGACAAAACTTGAGAATGGACTCAAACTCAGAGTTTGGAACACATCGTCTAATTACTTGGTCACTGCCAATTTTCCAAAGATAAGGATCCTCCCATATATAATACTTAGCATCGCTCTTTAGCTTTGCTAATTGAGTTTTTGAAAAATGCGGGGCCCCTTTATGGGAAACCAAGTAATTTATGATATCCGCATACCAAGGTCTTTCAGATATCATTAACAGGGAATCATCGGGAAAGTCATCCCGGAGTGGAAATGGATCGGCTGAGATGTGCGTTAGGCGACTTAGATGGTCTGGTACTAGATTTTCTGCCCCACTTTTATCTTTAATTTCTAAATCAAATTCTTAGAGCAGTAGCATCCATCTAATAAGCCTTGGTTTGGCCTCGGGTTTTTTCAGAAGGTACTTTAGAGTTGCGTGATCTGTATACACCACCACCTTAGAACCAAGCAAATAAGATCGGAATTTATCAAGAGCAAATACTATAGCTAAAAGATCCTTTTCTGTAGTGGTGTAATTAGATTATGCGGCATCCAAAGTCCTTGAGGCATAAGCTATGACATGCGGAAACTTACCAACTCGTTGGGAAAGCACAACACCTACAGCATGGTCCGATGCATCACATATTATTTCAAATGGCAACCCCCAATCGGGCAGTTGGATGATAGGGGTTGTCGTCAAGGCATGCTTCAAGGTGTTGAACGCTTCCCTGCACTTATCATCAAAAACAAATTCTGTATCTTTGTGCAACAAGGAGGTAAGGGGATTAGCGATTTTGCTAAAGTCCTTGATGAACCTTTTGTAAAAACCTGCATGGCCAAGGAAAGAGCGAATCTCCCGCACGCATGCGGGGTAAGGCAAAGAAGAAATAACATCTATTTTGGCAGGGTCGACGGCAATTCCCTTGCTAGAGACTACGTGTCCTAAAACTATACCTTGTTGAACCATAAAGTGACATTTTTCATAATTTAGGACAAGGTTAGTTTCAATGCAACGTTGAAGTACTCTAGCAAGGCTTTCTAAACAAGAATCAAAAGATGTTCCAAAAACAGTAAAGTCATCCATAAATACTTCCATACAGTCTTCCAAAAAATCAGAAAAAATGCTCATCATACAGCGTTGGAATGTAGCAGGTGCATTGCAGAGCCCAAATGGCATCCTCTAATAGGCAAATGTACCAAAGGGACATGTGAAGGTGGTCTTTTCTTGATCCTCTGGGGCAATGTGAATTTGGAAATAACCTGTATAACCATCAAGAAAACAATAATGAGATTTACCTGCCAATCTTTCAAGCATTTGGTCGATGAAGGGCAGCGGGTAGTGATCCTTGCGAGTGGCGTTGTTGAGGCGTCGATAATCAATGCAAACACGCCAGCTATTTTGTACTCCGGTGGGGATCAACTCATTATTCTCATTCTTTACCACCGTAATTCCAGACTTCTTCGGGACCACTTGTACTGGGCTCACCCACTCACTGTCTGAAATAGGATAGATAATGCCAGCTTTTAAAAGCGTCATTACTTCCTTTTTCACAACATCCTGAATGAGTGGATTAAGCCGTCTTTGCGGTTGTCTAACTGGCTTTGCCCCGTCTTCTAGGAGTATCCTATGTGTACATGTGGAAGGGCTAATACCAATGATGTCATCTATGGTCCACCCAATGGCTTTCTTGTGCTTCTTGAGTACATCGACCAATCTTTCTTCCTGCTGAGAGGAGAGATCATTTGCTATAATCACTGGTAGCGAGTCATCCTCTCCTAGGAAAGTGTACTTGAGATGAGAAGGAAGAGCCTTCAATTCTAGACCTGCTGCTTTATTGTCTGTTCCTGTAACTTTATTTACTTCTAAAATAGGAGATACATTAAGTACATCAAATTCAGAATTCACAAAATTATTACCCAGACCTTCTTGGAGAGACTCATCTATTTCTTTATAGATAGAAAACAAGTTACTGACTCCATCACAATTAGGGCATTCAAATTCAGGTGTTAGTTCTAGCATTTTATCGGCCCATATATCATAAGTATCCAAAATTAAGGAGTCAATAACATCAATTTGAAAAACTGAATGTTCCTCAGAAGGGTAATGCATTGCCTCAGGTAAACCAAATTGCACATGCATATCTCCGCATTCCATGGATAATATACCAGCATGTACATCAATCTTAGCCCGTGCAATTTTCAAAAAGGGGCGTCCTAAGATTAATGTTGGCTGGTTTACATTCATGTCATTTTCCATTTCCAATACATAGAAAACTGCAGGAAATATTAAATCGTTTACCTTAACCAAGACATCTTCCAAGATGCCTTCTGGTTGAGCGGTACTACGGTTGGCAAGTTGTATGATTAATCCAGTCGGCCTGAGCGTTCCCGTGTGTAAGGATTGCTAGATGGACTTTGGCATGACATTGATGGATGCTCCTAAATCTGCCAAGGCCTTTGTGAATAATCTTTGACCTATAACACAAGGAACTAAAAACGTACCTGGGTCTATGCACTTAGGAGGTAATGGGTTGGATTTGATGATGGATGACACATTTTCCCCGATGCTGACTTGTGCGGTGTCCTTCAACCTTCCCTTGTTGGTGCATAAGTCCTTCAAGAACTTTACATACTTGGGGATTTGTCTAATTACCTCCAGCAAGGGGATGTTTACCTCTACCTTCCGGAATGTCTCCAAAATTTCTTTTTCTAACTGAAGTGCAGCAGCGGACTTAGGTTTGGGACCTTTGTGCGGGAAAGGAAGTGGGACATGTGCTTCTCCTGTCTGCAGTGGTTCTGGACACCTGTTAGATTCCTTGGTCTGCTTCAAGCCTTCTGCTCCAATGTCACTGCTAGAGTCTTCTTCTCCGGCATTTTTTCCAAAGTCTTTTTCTTCAATGTGACCATCAGTCTTCAGAATCTTCAACCTGCAGTGCCTGCAAAATAGTACCAGATCTTAAGGTGATAGCACTTACATTTGCTCTAGGATTTGGAACAGTCTGAGAAGGAAGATGGGATGAGCTGCTTGGTTGTGACTGCTTGCTTGAATGGATTTCATTCTGTATTGCTGACAAGGCAGCCTCGTACTTTTTCTGGGATGCTTGCATATCCTGCATCATTTTCAACATATCTTGTAGCATAGAATTCTCAGGTGCAGGGGCAGCTTGTGGAAGTTGTGGAGAGGGATGGAACTGTTGTTGTGGCGCGGGTTGGAACTGTTGTTGTGACCTCTGCGGAGGAGGCACATATCTTCTTTGTTGTTGTTGTGGGAATGGTTTGGCTTGGGGTTGCGGATTCAGCGTGTTTGAGTTGTTACTCCATTTGAACGCCGGGTTGTCCTTCCAGCCGGGGTTGTAGGTATTGCTGTAGGTATCATACCTCTGCTGGTTGGACTGATCGGGCTTACCCGAAAACATGGCCGCAACTATGGAAGTCTCGTCCCTGAGTAATGGACACTGCTCGGGGGAGTGTGAGATACCATCAGGGCAGAGAGAGCATACTGCTTGAGTTTGGTGTCCCATAGCCAGAACACTGACCATGTCTGCCAATTTGTCAACTTTTTCGGTAAGAGACACGAACTCATTGTTTGGGCGGTCAACAACAACTTCATATGCTCCTCTGGTATGCCGGTCTGCTCGCATCTCGTATCTAGAATGATCAGCCATTTCGCTGATCAACTGTCTGGCCTCCTCTGGTGTTTTTCTGTTCTTCAAAATACCACCGACAGTGGAATCAATCCATTTCCGGTCCATGAGACTTAGGCCTTCATAGAAGTGCTCCAAGAGTTGTACGTCAGTGAACCCATGGTGAAGACACATGTCGCATGTAACATCCCGATTTTTCTTAGAAAAATGATCATAAACATAAATATTAAATTAATTTTCTAATCAGGATTATAAAATAAAGATGGGAAATTATTAGGTAAAATATCCTTAGGAAATAAAACGTGTCGCTGTAGGAAGTTCGGCACACAACTGAACAGCCGCTGTTCGCTGGTGAAATTTTCTGACGCACAAAAGGTGTCCGTGAAAATAATCCCCGGAGAAGAAAAATTCACAAACACCTTTAAATATTAATACCCTTACGTAGAGGGGAATTAGAGGATCGCAACGGTATAAATGGAATATTTTTTGGACAACCGTGCGCGACGCACCGATACTGCGAGTGATAAAACACGAGGGAACCTGAACTGGGAGAAAATGAAATTTTGCAGCAGCTATGGGTGAGGGCTGCACGGCTAGGAGAGGACATTTTTGGACAAGATTAGTCTCCAAAAATCATGCTTCCAAACTTACATCACCATGCTTTCTTACACATCAAAGCTAAGTCACATCACTAACCATACCTACACCCATACCTCCCACTATTCATCACCTTTTTCTAAATCATAAAATTTAATTGATTTCCCTCACATTCAGCACCCCAAAACCGTGAGCTCTCCCCAAAAACCACAAGAGACATTTTCATTTCTCACATTCTCCCTAACAACACACTAAGCCAGACCTCCAAGAACACCACCAAACCTTCAAGAGACCAAGCATTTTTCAATCTCTTTCCATCTCCCACAAACCGAAAACCACAGCCCTTAAGTCTTCTTATCTTAGTTTCATTTTCTTCCACCAAGAATCAAGAGGAACAACCTCATCATCTTCCACCTTGCTCAAGGATCATCATCTTGGAGAAGGGAGAGGCTCGAGCTTTGGAGACAACAAAGGCTTATGGGACTTCACTCCAAGCTTCCCTCACCACCACCAGGTTTTCCTACAAGTGGGTAACTTTAGTTTGCTCACCTCTTTGGTGGTTGTTTCTTGTCATGTGTTCATGTGTGTGTATGTTCTTATGTTTGTATATATGTTAGAACCTATGCTAGGATTTAGGGAGATGATTCTGAAGGGTCCTGTGACCTGGATTAGATAGGTTTTGATAGTTAGAAATTGTGTGAAAACCTCAAGGAGTAACCAGGGGGAAAGGGGAAGAGAAAGGAAGGAAAATAAGGAAATCGGTTTTCCGTTTCACCCAGGGACCGTTGTTGAGTTGTTCCGCAGAGATAGACTGAGAATAGTCTAGAGAGTTGTTGAGCGGTGCCTGGGATGGTGCTGAGTGTTTCCACATAGAGAGACTGAGAGCAATCCAGATAGTTGTTGAGTGGCACCAGGGATGGTGCTAAGTGGTTCCGTGGATAGTGACTAAGAGGGGTCTACAAAGTTGTTGATCGGACACCGGGAGAGTTTCTGAGTGGGTTCCGTGGAGGTTCCCTGGAGTTGCTGAGTGGTTCCCTGGAGAGTGTCCGAGTGGCTTCCGCGGAGGTATATTGTAGTTGCTGAGTCCGCGGAGAGTGGCCGAAGTGTTCAGGGAAGCTATTTTGAAGCCCATAGTCTAGCACTCAATGCTGTAATTGTAATTTGTGAATGAAATATGTAAAGTATGTGCATTCCATGCATTTTATGATAAGGAAAGTTAAATAATTAAGAGTAATTATGAGATAAGTAAAGATTATGAGATGAACAATAGGAAACAAGTCATGACATGCTGCATGTAACATCCCGATTTTTTCGTTAGACAAATATTCATAAAATATAAATAATTAATTAATTTTCTAAGCATGATTAGGGAATTAAGATGGAAAATTTTAGCTAAAATATCCCTAGAAATTTGGACGTGTCGCGGTAGAAAATTTGGCGCACAACCAAACCGCCATCGGTTGCCGATGAAATTTGGCATGCAAAACGGTGTA
>QANU01003004.1:0-12929 GCA_003254905.1 Nissolia schottii
CATGTTCCAAATTATTTATTAAGCTGAATTTTTGGTGGAGGGAAAACTTGGGTTGTTACAATATTTCTCTCATGAACTTGGAGAAGGGCTCGGGTTTGGAGAGTTAGTGGTGAGGGGGATTGCTTGTTTCTTTGGGTGTAGTAAATGTGTGAATAGTGGAAAGCATGGGTATGACGTGATTAGGCATTTGGAGTGTAAGGAAAGTAATTATGGATGTAAGTGTAGAAGCATAATTTAGGGGATTATTTGTGCACAATTTCCCAGCTCTAGCCGTGCAGCCCTTCAGCTCTAGATGCTGAAATTTTCATTTTCTCTAGTCCCGGTTCGCTCGTGTTTTATTGCTCGCAGTTTCGGTACGTCGCGCAAGGTCGTCCGAAAAATATTCCGTTTATACCGTCGCGAACCTCTAATTCTCCCCTACCTAAGGGTACTAATATTTAAAGATGTTTGTGAATTTTCCTCCTAGAGAATATTTTCACCAACACCTTTTGTACGTCAGAAAATTCTATCGGCGTACAGCGGCCGTTCGGCTGTCGCCCGAACTTCCTATCGGAACACGTCTAATTTCCTAAGAATATTCCACTAAAATTTTTCCTTATTTAATTCTCTAATCAAGGTTAGAAAAATTAGAATTCTAATTATGCGTTTAATTATTTTTTTTTCTAAGCAGTCGCGATGTTACATCAAGCACATAAGTTAGAAGCTTGATGATAGTGGAGAAATCTTGAGCAAATCGCTTGGGGACTGGACGTAAATCACAAGGGTGGCTGAACCAGGATAAATCTATGTTTAAAATCTCTCTAACTCTATCTCTTTATTTATTGCAAACTTATATTATTGTCTTGCATATTTGAGAATTGCATATGTTGATAATTGTTTATAAGTTGCTTTGTTGATCTTATTGTTTTATTACAAACATAATTAAGCATACCAATATTAAATCTTTAATTGTTATATTCCGCTGCATAGTAACGTTAATTGCATGAAAATGCAATATTTCTTGAAATTGGAATAATTTCTAAAATACCCAATTCACCCCCCTCTTGGGTATTGGTTGCCAAGACCAACAAGTTTTGCTTATCACCCGCAGACAGGCGGCCAATTGGAACAAACCATTCGAATCCTGGAGAATATGCTAAGAGCCTGTGCATTGGATATACCAGGAAGATGGGATGAGCTACTATCATACGTAGAATTTGCTTACAACAACACTTATCAGGCAAGTATAGGGATGGCCCCTTTCGAGGCGCTCTACGGACGGAAATGCAAATCCCCCATCTGCTAGAACAACCCGTCGTCACTATAAAAATTTAGAGCCTGAAGAGCTCTAGGAAGCAGAAGTAATGGTAAAGATGGTACGTCAGAGACTTCTCGAAGCCTAGAGTCGTCAGAAAAGCTACGCGGATGTGAGAAGGAGGCCCCTCAAGTTTCAGGAAGGGGACCATGTTTTCGTAACAGTTTCACCTGTAACGGGCATTGGAAGGTCTTTGAGGGTAAAGAAGTTGAATCCTTGCTTTATGGGACTATTCCAAATTCTGGAACGCATTGGATCCATAGCATACCGCATAGCCCTTCCTCCAAATTAGGCAAATATCCATGATGTCTTCCATGTTTCGCAATTACGAAAATATCATGCAACTCCAGAGCATGTATTGAAGCCCGAAGATCTTCAGCTACAAGACGACCTCGCTCTACCATTACAACCATAGAGGATCATGGATCACAAGACTCGGAAAACTCGACACAAGGAAACTCCAATGGTTCGAGTGCTTTGGAGCAACAAAGAAGTAGAAGAACAAACATGGGAATTGGAAGAGGATATAAAGAGAGACTACCCATAATCATTCACAGGGACGAAATTTCGAGGGCGAAATTTTTCTAAGGGGGAGGAATGTAACATCCCGTTCTTTCCTTAGCAAAATCTCGCTAGATAAACACGTAGAGATATCTATGTTTGGTTGAACCATTGGAATTAGGAACTTCATAATAGGATTTTACACCCTATTTTATTATCCTATAAATGAACAAGCGCATAATAAAAATGTGTGGTTTTAATACTTAATTGATATGTTTTGCACATTATCCCTTTATTTGAGGAATCGAGAGAAACGGCAAGTTCAAGCATTATTTTTTTCAATTTTAATGTGTATATTTCTTTTGTAGTTTTCTATTTTAATTGTAGGAAATGAATGTTCAAGAGGATCATTGAAGATATGAAGAGAAGATGTGGCCAAGGGAAGGAAAAAGAAGCAAAAATGGCGAATTACAGCAAGACCACTCAGCGGAACTCAAGAAACAGCTCAGCGATGAACCTCTTGCGCTCAGCGATGTTATGTCGGCAGCAACTTGCATCGGCGCATTTATTGTGCCAACTAGCGCCAGCCTGGATTGCGGCGCCGCCTGACCGGAGCATTTAATGCGTCGCGTGAGCTGCCGGAGTTGACCGGTCCACTCAGCGGTGAAGCCTAGCCGCTCAGCGGTGTGCTCGAACCTTGCCGTATAAATAGAGAGCCAAGGCTCTCACTTAAGGCATCATCCACCCATTCCATCCACCACCCTTCCAAGTTCTTCTAACCCTAGAGAACTTCATATTCCCTCCCTCCATATTCTATTTCCTACACTTTTTATGCACTTAGGATTTATGTTAGAGTGCTTTGTAATCTTTCAAGACTTGTAACGAAGTTCTGCTGAATTAATTCCAGGTTCTATTGTTTCAATTCTCCATTGTCATTTACTCTTTCTTTCTTTACTTATTATGAGTTTTAATCCTCCACCCATGGAGGAATAGTTTCTTAATATCTTGCATGCAGTAACTCTAGATTAAGATTAATTTGAGGTCTTGCGCTTAATGATTATTCATGAATTGTTCCACCCTTAATTAATGATATAGTGATTGTATGTTATTAGTTAGGGTTAAATCTAAGTTAATGAATCTTGACAATTGTATGATTTATTAAACTATGATTAAGGAACTTTTGGAGAACTAATTAGATTTAATTAGGTTGTGCAATTGGTACATAAATTAATATGGGTTTAATGCTGAGATCTTAGTTTTAATTCCTGTATTAATAAATGCTTAGGGGATTGACGATTGTAGTCTCTTAAGTGAATTGCATATTAGTTAGAGATTTCAACTAATAAATAACATCTCCTACTATGAATAATGAATCAGGAACCAATGATGATTAATCCTCGATCTAGAAACGCCGTATGCAGGATATTGCTTTTATCATTGTTAACTTACTTTCATTGTAATTTCTCTTAATTTCATCAAACCAAACCCCCCTCATTTAGTTAAACTTTTGATTGGTTCTAGATTGCTTCCTTGAGAGACGACCTAGGTTAGCCCCTTTACTACGTTTTCGGGGTTTTCTTGGTTTAAAAATTATTATTTGATCGCGCACTAAAAATTAACGACGTTTTGGTGAGCGTCAAATTTGGTGCCGTTGCCGGGGAAGCAATTTAGCCAAATCCTTTTCTTCTTTCTCTTTTCTTTTCCTTTTTCTTATCTAGTTTTAGCTCCCATGTATGACTCGCTCCTCGCCTGATCTTACCTTAGTCGAATTTAATCCTGAGATCGAAAGAACGCTAAGGAGAATTAGGAGAGAAGAGAGGCTACGAAGGGAAACCCCTATTATTACTGATACTGCTATTCCTGTGATAGGTATAATGGCAAATCCTGCCCAGACTTGGGGCCAGTTAGCAGCCCCTGACTACTCATATTGTAACAACCCGTAATTTTCCCCCTTAGTAAAAAGTTCGTAAAAATAAATAAAATAATGTATAAATGAATTTAGGAAGAAGAAAAACATTATAAGTGTATCCCTTAGTGGAAAATTTCCCCAAACAACTGTTCATAGAGCCCTTTGTAGGAATTAACCTTCCGAGGTCAGTGGAAATTATTCTGTGGGGTATCTCAAAATTTTACTGATACTCAAATGATTCCTCTCGACCTCTAGAGATGGATGAAAAACCTCAAGTGTCGGTAAAACGGAAATCGGTTCAATTTGGACGATTTTCGGGCCAATCGGGAATTTTTCCGGAGATCGAGAGTACCCGTAAAATACACTAATAAAATAATAATTCCCTGAATATCTCCACCGGACTCAACTATTAATAAGGGAAAATTAGTAGAGCGCGAGGGTATGTCCGGAGTATTTTTCAGACATCCGCATGTAAAGTACCGGGACTGCGAACAACAAAAGCACGATCAAGTATGATCAAAATTAGACTGACAGGATCATGTTTATCCATAGTAGATATTTACATATAATATACTATTATATAATATAATAATCTAAGTGAATAGTAAAAATAATAATATAATACTAATATAATATATATATAGTAATAGAATTTTATATAATATAATGTATATATGTATGCATCTGGCGGTGGGGGGCATTAAATAACCCCCGTGATGCTATTTGTTTCCATCTTTGCTTCTTTAGGAAGGATTTCTTTCATTGTTTCTTTTCTTTGCTTTCGTCTCTCCCCCTGACGCAAATTCTTTCATTTTTCTCCTAAAGCTTTATGCTTCATTTTCTTTGTTTCCCCTTCGTCTTTTTCTTTCTTTATGTTCTTTATTTTTCTTTCTTTGCTTTTCTTTGTTTCTTCTTCCCTTTAACGCCTTTCTTTGTTTCTTTATGGAAGCCATGGGCTTCGCTGCTTCTGTTTGCTTTCTTTCGTTTTAGTTTTCTTTCCTCGTTTTCCCTGTTCCGTTCGTGCACTGCTGTGATGCTACCAGACGCCAGAAAAATAGCACGGTTATCATGGAAGCGCTCAGGGAAATTTCCTCTTCACTCCTACCGTTTCCAAACTGAATTTAGAGGTGGGTAGTCCGATCACCCCTGTCTCTGAGATTTTTTAACTGTATATTTATGTATGTATTTTTGAGTAGGAAAAATTAGAAATAATATGAGAAAAATATGGAGTTAATGATGCTTGAAGGATTTTTAGAAATATTGAGGTTAGGAAAATATAACTGTGTTGGCTGGAACTGTGTAGGAAGCCTCAGTAAGCACTGAGAAAAGAAATTCTATTTTTGGACGCTGTGACTTTCCCGCTGAGCGGCCGAGTACGGGACGACTTCCCCTACACTTCTTCCTCACCGGACAGCTCCCCCACAGGTGGGTAACTCTAGTTCCTCACCTATTGATGGTGGATGCTTGACTATGTAATTATGTGTGTGTGTCTGTGTGTATGTTTCTTTACATATATGTTTATGTATGTTAGCATTTATGTTAGGGCTTAGGAAGATGACTCTGAAGGGTCCTGTGACCTGGACTAGATAGGTTTATTATGTATGGAATATGTGTAAAAGCTGTGGAATATGTGAAATATATGCTGTATGTGGATATGTGAAGTATATGCCGTATGTGAACATGTGAATTACATGTAGTATGTGATATAATAGGTAGCATTCCATGCATTCATGATAAGCCCAATTTAAAGGATTAGAAATAACTATGAGATAAATAAAGATTCTGAAATGAACCATAGGAAACAAGATATAACATGCTGCAGGTACAAAAATGCTGAAAATGCTGAAAATGCTGGAAATGCTGAAAATGCTGAACTGCTGAAACTGATGAAAAAGGGCCAATGCCCAATGTTGAAAAGGCTAAATGTCACATGCTGAAAAAGGGTTAAATGCCCCATGCTGATAATGGCTATATGCCACATGCTGAAAAGGCCATGATCACATGAGCCACACTATGATCCCACTTCAGGAGGTCAAGGCATCCTGAATGTGGAAGCCCGCCATAGGTGGTGTCGATATGGCATACCTGGAGGTGTGCGGTTACCACGCCTTTGCATTGTCGAAAGGGGGCAAGCCTAGGTGGGGGTACAATATCCGCCCACTGTCGAGGGGTCCCGAGGGGGCACACGGCAGGTGGAAGCCCACCGCAGGAAGGTCTAGACAGTGTCGGCCTACACTGAGGGTTTCCGTCATACTAGTGTCAACAGAGGACATTACTATGGTGGGAATAACACTTATTCTGTTATGATGTTCTATTCTGCTATGCTGCTATACTCTGTTATGATGTTATCTTCTGTTATGGTGTTATATTCTGTTATGCACATGCACATTCTGTAATCATGATTATTCTGGTGATTCTGTCATGCTGATGCTGATGACTCTGCTAGACACATGCTGCTGATTATGTTATGTTTATGTTAGATGATGATATGATACATACTCTGGTTGGTGATTCTGTTATGCTGAATGTACTCCGACTATATGTTGTTATTCAGTTTGATTGGAATGTATGATCTGCTGTTATGCTGTACCGTCAAGAGAACGCTCGAGACGGATTTCACGAAATGTTAATCAGCACGAGAATGTAGTAAGCAAGAGTAGTTCCCATGTCACATAATAATGCAGATAAAGCCGTTCAGATAAGCCAGATAATAAATAGTAGGCGGTTTAGTATGCATGTTCACTAGAGATCTCTGAGTGGCCTGAAGTCCGACATAATCTGATACGAGACTCAGGAACTAAAGTTATTTCCACAGAGAACCTACCGTTCTCATCCCCATGTTTTATGACTTCAGGTACTGAAGATGCCTCATATTTTGTGAATGCTGATAAGCCGCCGCAGCACCATAAGCGGTCGTGATAGTAGATGGACTTAGAAAGCTGGATGCCAGGATTTTTGCCAAAGGCCTACTGAGTAATATTCCAGTAGCCTTGTATTCTGATGTTATATATTCCGGATTCTGTAGATGATATTTCAGTTTATGTACATGTTATGTGTAGCTTACTTACTGTATATATACCACATGAATGTATAATAAATGCTTTATTAATATACTGTTATACGCTTGGTTATATTATTCTTTCTAACGCATGGCTCTATTTTAGTATTTATCCAATGTAAATGAAAAGTTTTAAAATTGGTCCTTATTTTCTTAAACAACTATTTTCGAAAGATAACAATGGACTAAGGTATTCCGACCAGGTAGAAAACAACCTAGTGAGCATTGTTTACTACGTACGGGTAAACAGTTAGCTAGGGTGTTTCACATATGAGCCATCCGGTGTAGTGTTCCCAGACGATGCCATGGACTTTGAAATAATGTCAAACTTTTTGCATCATTTGCCTAAGTTCCATGGCTTGCCATCGGAAAACCCACTCCGCCATTTGAAGGTATTCGTCATGACATGCAATACCATGAGATCTCAGTCCGTCACACCTGACTCGGTGAAGCTTAAGGCTTTCCCATTCTCTCTAGAAGGTGCGGCCCATGACTGGTATTATAGCATTCCTCACCAGGCAGTGAACAATTGGCTGGGCTTAAAGAAACTGTTCCTTGAAAAATACTTCCCAGCTAGCCGAGCATCTGCTCTAAGGAAAGAAATCTCTGGAATCCAATAAAGGCCTGACGAGACCTTAGGAGAATATTGGGAGTGATTCCAAGTTTTGTGCGACATGTGTCCTCACCATGGGTTCACTGACGTACAACTCTTGGAGCACTTCTGTGAAGGTCTCAGTCTCATGGACCGAAAGTGGATTGATTCAGCTACTGGTGGAATTTTAAAGAACAGGAAAATGCCAGTGGAAGCCAGACAGTGGATCAGTGAAATGGCTGATCATTCCAGATACGAGATGCGAGCCAACCGATCGACCTGAGGAGCATATGAAGTTACAGTTGACCACCCAAATACTGAGTTAGTATCTCTCACAGAAAAGGTGGACAAATCGGCAGACATGGTCAGTGTTTTGGCTATGGACAACAAACTCAAGCGGTTTGCTCTCTCTGTCCTGATGGCGTCTCTCACTCTCCAGAGCAGTGTCCACTTCTCAGGGACAAGACTTCTACAGTTACGGCCATGTTCCCTGGTAAGCCCGATCAGTCTAACCAGCAGAGGTACGATCCTTACAGCAACACCTACAACCCAGGCTGGAAGGACAACCCGGCATTCAAATGGAGCAACAACTCCAATACTCTTAATCCGTAACCCCAACCCAAACCATTCCCATAATAACAACAACGAAGATATGTGCCACCTCCGCAGAGGTCACAATAGCAGTTTCATCCTGCTCCACAACCCTCACAAGCTGCCTCTGAGAGCCCTGTGCTACAAGAAATGCTAAAAATGATGCAGGACATGCATGCATCTCAAAATAAGTACTAGGCTGCCTTATCAGCAATACAGAGTGAAATCCACTCCAACAAGCAGTCACAACCAAGTAGGTCATGCCATCTTCCTTCTCAGACTGTGCCAAACCCCAGGGCAAATGTAAGTGCTATCACCCTAAGATCTGGTACTATTTTGCAGGTACCGACAGAAGAAGACCGAGAAAACTCGAGCAGTCACGCTGGAGAACAAGACCCTGAAGGAAAAGCTGGAGAAGAGGACTCTAGCAATAACATTGAAGCAGAAGGCTTGAAGCAGACCGAAGAACCTAATCGGTGCCCTGAACCACTACAGACAAAAGAATCTCCTGTCCCACTTCCTTTTCCTGATAAAGGTCCCAAACCTAAGTCAGCTGCTGCACTTCAACTAGAAAAGGAGTTCTTAGACACATTTTCGAAGGTAGAGGTAAATATCCCCTTGCTAGACGTCATCAGACAGATTCCCAAATATGCCAAGTTCTTGAAATACTTGTGTACCAATAAGGGAAGGTTGAAGGACACTGCACAAGTCAGCATGGGGGCAAATGTATCGTCTATTATTAAATCCAACCCATTACCTCCCAAGTGTACAGACCCAGGTACGTTTTTTGGTTCCTTGCATTATGGGACAAAGGTTATTTACAAAGGCCTTCGCAGATCTAGGAGCAGCAATAAATGTCATGCCGAAGTCCATTTACCAATCCTTACACAAAGGAAACCTCAAGCCAACTGGTCTGATTATACAACTCGCCAACCGCAGTACCACCCGACGAAAAGGAATCTTAGAAGACGTCCTAGTTAAGGTAAATGATTTAATATTTCCCGCTGATTTTTATGTATTGGAGATGGAGAATGACAGTCATGTCAACCAGCCGACATTAATCTTAGGACGCCCATTTTGAAAACTGCAAGGGCTAAGATTGATGTATACGCTGGTACATTGTCCATGGAGTGCAGGGATATGCATGTCCAATTTGGTTTACCTGAAGCCATGCATTACCCTTCAGAAGAGCACTCAGTTTTTCAAATTGATCCTTAGTTTTGGATACCTGGACTGATAAAATGATAGAGTTGACACTTGAGTTTGAATGCCCTGATTGTGATGATGTCAATAACTTGTGTTTTGCCTGTAAAGAGGTAGATGAATCTCTCCAAGAAGGTATGAGTACAAATTCTGTGAATCTTGATATATTTAATGCATCTCCTATTTTAGAAATCAGTAAAGTTGCAGGAACAGGTGATAACCAAGTGACAGGCCCAGAATTAAAGGTTCTTCCCCTCTCATCTCAAATACGTTTTCTTAGGGGAGGATGTCACACTACCGGTCATTATAGCAAATGATCTCTCCTCTCAGGAGGAAGAAGGATTGGTCGATGTGCTCAAGAAGCATAAGAAAGCCATCGGGTGGACCATAGATGACATCACTGGGATTAGCCCTTCCACGTGCACACATAGGATACTTTTGGAAGACGGAGCAAAGTCGGTCCGACAACCACAGAGACGGCTCAATCCATTCATTTTAGATGTTGTGAAAAAGGAAGTGATGAAGCTATTAAAAGCTGGCATCATCTATCCTATTTTTGATAGTGAGTGGGTAAGCCCAGTCCAGGTGGTTCCTACGAAATCCGGAATCATTGTGATAAAGAATGAGAACAATGAGTTGACCCCCACTAGAGTACAAAACAGCTGGCGTGTTTGCATTGATTATCGATGCCTCAACAACGCCACCTGCAAGGATCACTACCCCCTGCCCTTCATTGACCAAATGCTTGAAAGATTGGCAAGTAAATCTCATTATTGTTTTCTCGATGGGTATACAGGATATTTCTAGATTCACATTGTCCCAGAGGATCAAGATAAGACCACTTTCACCTACCCCTTCGGAACATTTGCATATCGGAGGATGCCCTTCGGGCTCTGTAATGCACCCGCCACATTCCAACGATGCATGATGAGCATTTTTTCTGATTTCCTGGAGGACTGCATGGAGGTATTTATGGATGACTTTACTGTTTTTGGTACTTCTTTTGATTCTTGTTTAGATAGCCTTGCTCGAGTACTCGAGCGTTGTATTGAAACAAACCTTGTCTTAAATTTTGAGAAATGTCACTTTATGGTACAACAAGGTATAGTTTTAGGCCATGTAGTCTCTAGCAAGGGAATTGCCATCGACCCTGCCAAAATAGCTGTTATTTCCTCCTTGCCTTACCCCGCATGCGTGCGGGAGATTCGTTCTTTTCTTGGACATGCAGGTTTTTATAAGAGGTTTATCAAGGACTTCAGCAAAATTGCTCAGCCCCTCACTTCCCTGCTATAGAAAGACGCAGACTTTATTTTTGATGATAGGTGCACGGAAGCATTTGACACTATAAAGCATGCCCTGACAACAACCCTTATTATTCAGCCACCAGATTGGAAGTTGCCATTTGAGATGATGTGCGATGCATCAGACCATGCTGTAGGTGTTGTACTTTCTCAACGAGTTGGTAAGTTCCCTCATGTTATATCTTATGTATCTAGGACTTTAGATGCTGCACAATCTAACTACACCACCACGGAAAAAGAACTTTTAGCTATAGTTTTTGGTCTTGATAAATTTCGATCTTATTTGATTAGTTCCAAAGTGGTATTGTATGCGGATCATGCAGCCCTAAAGTACCTTTTAAAAAAGCCTGAGACCAAACCAAGGCTTATCAGATGGATGCTACTGTTCCAAGAATTTGACTTGGAAATTAAAGATAAAAATGGAGCCGAGAACTTGGTAGCAGACCATCTGAGTCGCCTTACGCACATTTCACCTGACCCATTTTCACCACAGGATGACTTTCCCGATGACTCCTTATTAATGATATCTGCAAGACCTTGGTATGCTAACATCGTAAATTACTTGGTCTCCAATAAAGGGCCCCCACATTTTTCAAAGAACCAATTAGCAAAGCTAAAGAGTGATGCTAAGTATTATCTGTGGGAGGACCCTTATCTCTGGAAAATTGGCAGTGACCAAGTAATTTGACGATGTGTTCCAAGCTCTGAGTTTGAATCCATTCTCAAGTTTTGTCATACCTTTGTGATAAGTGCCCAATTTACGCAACTCTCACTTACTAAAATGGCACTTATCTGTTTATGTTTTAACAAATTATCTAATTAAATCCTTATGTTTTGTAGGTTTTCTAATATATTTTGCAAGATGGATGCAAGCATAATAATAAAGAAATAATCCCTAAAGAATGGAACAAAAGGGAAAAAGTAGAAAAGAAGCAAAAATGCTGAAGTTAGTAAGGAACCGCTCAGCGGACAACAAGCACCGCTCAGCGCTTGACGAGGAACTGCTCAGCAGTCTAGCCTTACCGCTCAGCGGTGAAGCTTCCAGAACCGCGTCCGCCGACAGCATTTATTGCGCCAGGTTGGCGCCACCCTGGATTGCGGCTTCGCCCCTGCAAGCCGCCACAGCATTTAATGAGCCGCGTAAGCCGCCAACTTTGACTCACCGCTCAGCGGCGGTACCAAACCGCTAAGCGGTCCCCCCCAAATTTTGCCTATAAATAGAGGGGGCCGAGGCATCCAAAGACCATTCACCCACTCATACATTCCCTCACCATTTCGTCTATTCTCCATATTTCCTTAAGTTAGGGTTAGGAAGAAAGCTAAGGTTTAGAAGCTTTCCTTTAAGGAAGTGCTACCGAATTTCCAACGGTTGTGAATCGTAGTGGACGTGTGGAGGCATTTCACCACTTCTCTCAACCTACCATTGCTCTAAACCCCTGTAAGTTGTAATCTATCCATGATAATGGATAACTAACTTCTTATTTGTTGGGATTTGATGCGTTGTATTGCTTAAATGTATCCGTCTTGACTTATTTGTATGATTCTATGAAGTTCTATGATTTTAATGATTGATCTTGCACTTAATGCTAACTTTTGTCTAGTGCTTTGATTCTTAATTTGAGACTTACTTGTTTAAGTGAAAGCTATCCTAAGTAAGTTACAAACCAAGTTAAGTTCAATCTTGCTATGCTAAAAGTTTGATTTCATGTTTAAATGTTGTGGATGTAAGTTACAATCATTTAATCTGACTTAGATCAATTCATTTAGTTCTAAATCGCCATAACTGGAAACCAAGAACTAATCGCTTTAACACCTATATTACGTCGAGGTACTTTTGTTAAGTTTATGCAAGGTAATTGACAACTTAATAAAGGAACTTATGATCTTAACATGTTCAAACGAGATGATTAAGTTAAGAACTGGTGGCGATAAAATCAAAAGAACTCATAGATCATATTAACTGAGTTATTGGTTGCATTGAGGTAATATTGCAATTCAAATCCCAACATCTTTCTTTCTTGCCTAAACTCAATTTCATTATTGTCTTGAATTGTCGATTTACTTTTTGATTTGTTTCTTTGTTAATCTATTCAACAAACCCACCACTTCTTATAGCTTAAAGTAGAATCATTCAAAGACAATTGTTTTAAACACAATCTCTGTGGATACGATAATACCCGACTTTACTGTAATTGGATCCCTCGAGGATCTGAAAGCTTTAAGAAAGGATATATTAAATTAATGAGAGTGCAAACCTATTGCGGAAAAAACTTTCAATACTTTGCAAGTGGTGGCCACTTTGGACCCCAACGTACGACCAGAAAGGTTTTAGACTCAGGATTTTACTGGCCTTCATTGTTTAAGGATGCCTATGAATTCTGCAAATCCTGTGAGCAATGCCAAAGAGCAGGTAATATTGAAACACCCTAGCTAACTGATTACCCGTACGTGGCAACACAGTTCCCTAGGTTGTTATCTAC
>QANU01003030.1:0-12389 GCA_003254905.1 Nissolia schottii
TCTAACGTACCAAGGCTCCTAAATTACTCTATGTGACGTATAAAGAAAATTTAAATTTGGTCCGTATTTTGGGTAGCAATATTTTTAAAAGTATAAATGGGACTAAGTATTATCCCCACCAAAGCAGATAACAACCTAGTGAGCATTGTTTGCGATGTACGCGTAAACAGCTAGCTAGGGTGTTACACCTTACGCGTACTAGCTAGCCGGCTTAGGGCTTTTTCCTCTACTTCCTCCTTTTTCTATCCATCCTCTACCTTCCTTGTGTCATTAACCTCTTCAAACCAATCCACCCTTGGGCGACTGACTCGTTAACCAATCCTCACTGGTGGAGACGGGCAAGGTAACACATCGACCAATCCAACTTTGTGAACTGGTGAGGGGCTTGTCTGTAAGACATTGCCAAGAGAGGGCTTCCTAGCATATAACAATACGTTCCATTTTTATCTTTATACATTAGGTGATTAACCTCTAATTCTCTAGGATTGTACTAACACCCATGCACAACCCATTCCTCATGATGCATGCTCTAATACACAATAATGGACTCATTCTTACTCATTGGATCCCTTGGAACCACCAAAGTCTCAAGTCTGCCAGGATTTATTCGAATACTTTGCAGGGGCATTCGAATGAAATCCTTTGGAGTTCTTTCATTCGATTGAAATGGGTTTTCATTCTAATGAATCCCTCAGCATTCTTTCATTCCAATACTAGGGGATTCATTCGATTGAATTCCTGAAAATTCACCTTTATTCGACTGTAGAGGAATTCATTCGAAGGAAAGCTTGTTTTGGCTTTCATTCGATTGAAAACCTTGTATATTTGAATGAATGCTGAAAAAATCGCCTCCCCGAGACTCTGGTTCTCAATTTCCACTGTTCCTAGGGTATCAATCAGTACAGTTATGTGTTTTATTTCTCAATATTTCACAAAAGCCTTTTTACCCTGTATCCCCCAAAATACTACTTAACGATTCTACAGTCAGATACAAAAATATACACATATACAGTTAAAAATTAAACCACATAGACAGTGGGCTTAGGATTACCCACTTCCGATGGAGATTTCGAATTGGTGGTCTTGAATGGGAGAATTTCCTTTTCAGGATGGCGTGCTCCGATGGTTTTTTTGAGACTCCGGCACGAACCCTAGATGTATCGGAACGGGCGGGTGTCTGTGAAAACGACGGAAAGTAAATGTAAATTTACGAAAGTTACGTGGTTATTTATAACCGCGCACAGTGACACTATTTTATTTTCTTTTTCTTTTTCTTTCTTTCCTTTTTCTTTCTTCAGAAGCGTTGCTTCCTCTGTTGCTTTTATTATTATTAATTTATTATTATTTATTAATTACCTTCCCTCAGAAGCTTCATCCCCTCCTGTCTAGCTCCGTTTTCGCTTGAACGCGTTTTGTT
Organism: Nissolia schottii; assembly: GCA_003254905.1. Taxonomy (NCBI): domain Eukaryota; kingdom Viridiplantae; phylum Streptophyta; class Magnoliopsida; order Fabales; family Fabaceae; genus Nissolia; species Nissolia schottii. Next base: position 1,418 of record QANU01003030.1, read on the forward strand.
CGAAAAGTCTTACCTCCGGTTGCCCTAAAAATATTCTGGACATACCGTTGTGATCCATTTATTTTTCCCTTTAGTCTGGGACAGTTTTCCCCAGGACCAGGGACCTTCTTGCCAAGTCAAGAAATCCCACAGGCATTTTTCTGTATCCAAGAAATTTCCGTTTGAGTCGAAACTCGTCCGGCAACTCTGAAAAATTACATAACGACTAACCCTAGCCTGTTTCTGCCAATCCCTAGGGTTACGGGGCCTAATCCATCTAACCTTAGCTCGTCAGCGTTCCCCTGCCGTTCCCTGGCCTGGCGACGAAACTAACGGGTGTTTCCGTTCATGGAAATGCGGGATGTTACATTCCACCCCCTTACTAGAATTTCGTCCCCGAAATTCGAGCGTTGTTACGTTCTTAACCCTAGTCTGGCCATCTAGGGGTCTCAGAATGCTTCTCCGAAAAACCCTAGCTTTTTCGGGCCCTTCGGGACTCAAGGAAACCCTAAAATCCATCCCTGGGGTCCTTCATTCGAATCCCTTATGATCATTCACTTGAATGATTTGCAGAGTTCTTGAGTCATTCGAATGGAGTATTCGAATTCCTAAAATTTTACTAATTCATTCGAATGAACGTCAGGCTTCATTCGAATGAACTGCGTTCTGAAGCCATTTTAAACGTCTTTCTTTCTTTCCCCTCTACTTTCCCCTTCTCCTCTCCTTCGCGACCAAAACCCTAGCAGAGCTCAGGTGCGCCTCCAAATTCCATCACCTCCAATTCCTTGCTTCCTCACTTCCCCCCTCTGTGCCCTAGCTCCTCCCAGCTCCTCCTCTTCGGTTCTCCTTCTCCCTTTCTCACCAAAAGCGCGCCCTTCTCCCTTCTTTCTCTCAAACCGAACCCCTCTGCACCATGAGCCATCCGAGTACTCGTCCCTCTCGGTCCAAGAACCCTGGGTCCTCATCGTCTCCTGGTTTCCCGCATTGCTTCTCCTCGGAAGCGCAATGGCGCAATTTCGAGGCCAACTATAAAGAACTGGACATTATGGAGCCAAAGATTTCAGACCGGGATACGTTCGAAGAGGTCTCATTGGATCTGGACTCCACGGACTTGCTGGAGTTTGCCTGCTTCAGCCACCCGGTGTATCCACAGCTAGTTTGAGTATTCTATAGCAATATGCGAATTACAGACAACGTTTTGACTACTAAGGTCTGTGGCGTGCCTATTAAGCTGACGTTGGAGTTGCTCGGGACTGTGCTCGAGATACTGGCTGTCAGCACGAGTTGACTTCTGCCGTCTCCCGGTGGGCGGTAACTGCTGCTGGGATGCCGTTTCGGAGGATTTAGCCCTGGACACCGTCGGGATTTCGGGCATCAAGAGCTCGAAGAACCGGTCGCAGGTCAGCGGCCTTCCGGTAGACCAGCGTATCTACCACTATTTGCTGATGCACACATTCATCCCGAGCAGTGGGAACCATTTCGTTCTATCACGGGACGACTGCTTGGTGTTGTGGGAGTTAGCTGAGGGTCGCTCAACTGGGCGTTGCTCGTGATGCACCGTATGGCCCAAGCACGCCCTCGTGGCAGTGCTCTCCTTTATGCCGTGCAGATCTCCGAGCTCCTGGACTACTTCCAGGTTCCGGTAGAGGGGATGTCTTTATTCCTTTTATGTTTCCTCGTTTAGTTTGTAATGTTTTTGCGAATTACGTGGCTTTGAGGTGTTCTAATGGAAGTTTCTATTGATGCTTTGATCTTTTAGGGGAGCAAAAGTGGACGCCGAAGGTCACGTGGAGAGTGGACTCCGGCTGCCTAGCAAAAATGCACATCTCCCACAAGGACAGTCAGCTGGCGTACGATGCACCATCGGGTGGTCGTGCCAAGAAGAGAGCAGCTCCTTCGTCTTCCTCTGCTCCCTCTACCTCTGCCGGTCCAGCCATTGCAGCTCCTGGTCTGCTTGAGCCGGCCACAGCTCCCAGCCTTGCCTCTCAGGAGATGGACCTACTCATGAGCCGCTTCGACGCTCTGTGTGTAGACATGTCTCGTCTGGAGTGGCTCGAGCGTATGATGGGGCAGATGAGTCAGGACCTGGATGCAGTCTACAGGCATCTAGGGTGGTCTAGGTCCGCCACTGCTGGAGGTGCCTCAGCCTCAAGTCTAACCCCGGCGACGATGGAGGAGGATCCAGCACCAGCCACTGAGGAGACAGAGTAGGGTTGATAGGGCTTCCTAAGGTTTAGGCTAGTTAGGGTTATGCGTAGTAGCCTTAATGGCATTTTTGTGTAACTAGCATAGGTCAGGGTGTTTTGGGGATTTAGCCTGTAACGAGTTGAATGGACTCCTAACCTATGTACTCACATCTAATTACTAATATAATGTCTATATTTTCTTTTCCTACTTTAATCTTGGGCTCAATGCATTTTAAAGGTACATTTAACGGTCTAATGGCGCACCCTAAGGGCAATTTTGTCCATATACAGTGAATTAGGGTTTCGGGCAATCAAGTACCTCCCATGGTGCACCTATTTACAGTGTCTAGAGGGAAATTACGAGGGATTTGATCTCAACTCGCGAAACAAGGAAGGAATTTGGGGTTACGGAGGAATTTAGGGCAAATTTGGGTTCAAGGGCAAAATGGTAATTTTGGGGCAACGGCTCCCGGCTAACCCTTGGTTAGTCCCATGACACCTATTGGAGGCGAAATAGAAGCTATTCAGATGGATTGGACCTGAATTACAATGGTGGTGCACATAAGTGACACTTCGCTGTCACAAGGGGTGGTTACAGGCCATTAGCGAACATTGCGCCCGTAAAGGCTCGTGGCCAGATCTATGACCCTACCTATGCCAAAACAGTGCAAGGGGCGAAGTTGGACTCAAGAATTTTACAAAAATTGGCTTCGAACGGGGGAAAAGCTCATAACAAGTAAGCTTTGCCCATGGAGGGGTAAAATCAGGAATTCAGAGGAATTCATCGCGGCACTCATCGGCCTTCAGTCCCAACTAAGACACGGAAGTGAAATGGGAAGACCTTGGGAGGAAACAAAGCGCAAAATGCAAAATGTCTTGTAGAATGGACAAATTTGTTGTCATCATTCGAATGAATACCAGGTCTGGATTTTAATGAACCAAATCTTCGTGGAGTATTCGAATGATTCATTCGAATGATTCCTGGAAGACTTTTACCCTAATGGTTTTCAACACTTTCCCTTCCTGACTCCCGACTCCTTGCCCCTTTCAGAGACTCCTACACACCCTCCCTTGCTTCCTTTATCCTAGCCGTCCTTCCGCTCTCCTCAGTTGCCTCGGGGCCCGATTGGCGTCGTGCTCGTTACGTTCCCAGGGTTTTGACAGCCCTCCAACTCTTGGGGCTTTTTGGGAGACCTGCAAAACCCTCAACCCTAAGCAATGCCATGCCTCATCTCTTCCAGGCGACATGGCCATCCACTGACGTCCGCGAACCCTGAGGTGATCAGCCTCAAAGGAACTGATGCTCACTGGTCCAGCGCATCTCGACTCGTCGAGGGTGCATCGTAATCATGCCCAGAAAGTGTGGCTCAGTCCTCAGGCTCCATTGGACCAAACTGCTCTGATACCAACTGCGACACCCTGGCTAGTTGGCCTATGCTTAAGTCATAGGTTTTCCTAGCTAGGTAGTTGAATGCTGGTGCTGTGAACTACTACTGTTCTAGATTACTGACTGAAATTAGGGCTACGGAAAATACGGACCAATTTGAAATTTCTTTGCAAATACGCATGTGTAGAAAGTAATGAGCCATGCGAATAACATAACAGATAGTGGCATAACTAAAAGATAAGAGAGTGCCAGTACATACCGGTAGCGTGGAGCTTTATCGGTAGANTGATCAGCCTCAAAGGAACTGATGCTCACTGGTCCAGCGCATCTCGACTCGTCGAGGGTACATCGTAATCATGCCCAGAAAGTGTGGCTCAGTCCTCAGGCTCCATTGGACCAAACTGCTCTGATACCAACTGCGACACCCTGGCTAGTTGGCCTATGCTTAAGTCATAGGTTTTCCTAGCTAGGTAGTTGAATGCTGGTGCTGTGAACTACTACTGTTCTAGATTACTGACTGAAATTAGGGCTACGGAAAATACGAAACAATTTGAAATTTCTTTGCAAATACGCATGTGTAGAAAGTAATGAGCCATGCGAATAACATAACAGATAGTGGCATAACTAAAAGATAAGAGAGTGCCAATACATACCGGTAGCGTGGAGCTTTATCGGTAGAGAGTACACATAGGGGCCCGAATGTACATAACACACTATTATATTACAATACATAGGTTTATACATAAGTTCATACAGTCAGATGGTAATACATATCAGTCTAAATAATATACGAATATGCTATCTATAATAAAACTACGTACACGAGCGGTACTACTCGCTTCATGTACGGTACAGATCCTATCCCTACCCTCGGGTCCTGCTGTCTGCCACTTACTCGAAGTCTCCTAGGCGCTCCAGGGGCTCCTCCTCTTCACTGCTCAGGTCCGTCACTGCAAAGAAGTCGCGTGGGACGAAGCAGCGTGGCCGAGCTGAGAGTATCCTCTTCCTGGCTATGGTCCTGCTGCCTCGTGCTCGAACAGTCGGAGTAGACGCACCAGGGTCTGTGACTAGTGTCGGGGCTAGTGTGGGGGTCGGCTCTGGCTCCGATGAAGGCATCTTGATGAGTCCAAAATGGTGAATTGCATCATCGAAACGTGCGGTCCAAGTGGTGTAACGTAAATGAGATTTTTTAGAGTTTGTTTAATGTTTTTCTAATAAATGGCTATGCCATTTAGTTTTGGACGTTTTTAGCCATGGAATAAGTTAGAATTAGTGCATTGTTTTGCATTTAGTTAGTTCTTAATGGGTAGCCAATAGTTTGAATGCTCAGCCATAGGTTACAAAGCATCTTTGGCTGAATGTTAATGCAATTATGGTGCCTTTAGAGTGGATTTTCGGTTAGGGTTTTTGGGGAAGCCTTTAGGAGTTCATTTTGTGATTTTTGGTATTATGTAACACAAATTGGCAAGCTATATAAGGCAGCCAAAGTGGTAACACGAAAATAACAACAAGATTCAGCATTTCTTTGATTTCTATCAAACTTATTTGTGAGAGTGATTCTCCTGAATTCTTGAGTGATTCAAGAAGTGAGATTATCAAAGGACTTAACCAAATCCTTTGTGTGTTTTGTCTCAAATTGGAGTGATTCCAATATTTTGGTTAGCTATCAAATTCCGCTGCCTACACTTCTTTTAGTTTTGTAAAGCAAAACTAATTTTTTCTAACCAAGTTCATCAACCAACAAATTGAAAGTTAATTTGTTGAACAACTTGTATTAGTTCGTTGAAACAATAACTTTGGTTCACATCACATCTCCTCATCACCGTTAAGGCGAATCGGGTCCCAGCTGCTGCTCCCTCGACCCTCGTCAATCCAGATCGGGTTCATCAGTGATGTCCCTGGGGCTCCGAGTCTCTGTCTAGGAGAACAATCGGGCTCATCCAGTAGACGCGCAGGTGCAAAGGTGCTCGTCTCCAGAAGAGTATCCGTGCGGTAGTTGCGTATACGGATGCGAGTAAATAACCATACGTCCTTTGCTGGTGGAGATGTCATGGCTGTAAGCTGGATCCATAACAGAGCGGGGGTGAGAACTCTGGGTCCTTAGTGGGTCTCCGTGGCTATTAATGGTTCATTTAATCGAGTATCCTCCAGGCCATTCGGGGGGTTTCTAAGTGATCATGCATACTACAAACCCTACTGGTTATTATCTTTTGCTAAAACCTGAACAACTTTATCTAAGTTAGCTAGGTAACTGGGGAACTAGTCTTTCTTACTAAGTTCACGTGCTTGTTGACTTTACATTTCAATTACAATTCTACTAATCATCTCGGGTCGTTCCCTTGACGTTACCTAATGCACAAACATATAAATACATATTAACTCCTATACAGACATTCATTCAATCACAGATATATAGTTACATAGTACATGGGGGAATTGGGGATCTCTTACGCGTACCGGCTGGCCGGGTTAGTGCATCTTTTCTTAGGTATACCGGCTGGCCGGGTTAGCACTTTCTCTCCTTATGCATACTGGCTGGCCGGGTTAGAGCTTTTTCCTCTACTTCCTCCTTTTTCTGTCCATCCTCTACCTTCCTTGTGTCATTAACCTCTTCGAACCAATCCACCCTTGGGCGACTGACTCGTTAACCAATCCTCACTGGTGGAGACGGGCAAGGTAACACATCGACCAATCCAACTTTGTGAACTGGTGAGGGGCTTGTCTGTAAGACATTGCCAAGAGAGGGCTTCCTAGCATATAACTATATACGTGCTCCCTACGTTCCATTTTTATCTTTATACATTAGGTGATTAACCTCTAATTCTCTAGAATTGTCCTAACACCTATGCACAACCCATTCCTCATGATGCATGTTCTAATATACAATAATGGACTCATTCTTACTCATTCGATCGCTTGGAACCACCAAAGTCTCAAGTCTGCCAGGTTTCATTCGAATACTTGCAGGGGCATTCGAATGAAATCCTTCAGAGTTCTTTCATTCGATTGAAATGGGTTTTCATTCTACTAAATCCCTCAGCATTCTTTCATTCCAATACTAGGGGATTCCTTCGATTGAATTCCTGAAAATTCACCTTCATTCGACTGTAGAGGAATTCATTCGAAGGAAAGCTTGTTTTGGCTTTCATCTGACTGAAAACCTTGTGTATTTGAATGAATGCTGAAAAAATTGCCTCCCCGAGACTCTGGTTCTCAATTTCCACTGTTCCTAGGGTTCCAATCAGTACAGTTATGCGTTTCATTTCTCAATATTTCACAAAAGCCTTTTTACCCTGTATCCCCCCAAAATACTACTTAACGATTCTACAGTCAGATACACAAATATACACATATACAGTTAAAAATTAAACCACATAGACAGTGGGCTTAGGATTACCCACTTCCGATGGAGATTCCGAATTGGTGGTCTTGAAGGGGAGAATTTCCTCTTNGCATCTAGCATAAGCTTATGCTGTTGTTGCAAGCCATTTCTAAAAATATGAATTTGCGTTCTTATGTTGTTGTTGCAAGCCATTTCTAAAAATATGAATTTGCGTCCTTGCGTTAAATCCATGGTTGGGGCATCTTCTCAGCATTGATTTGTATCGCTCCCAAGCTTCGCACAAACTTTCATTGGTGCCTGTACAAAGGTAGCAATAGCAGTCTTTAAATTCATAAATTTCGACTGAGAAAAATACCTTGAACAGAATCTTTCTTCTAACTGGTCCTATTTGGAAAGAACAGTCTGAGGTTGATCTAGTAGCCATTCTTTTGCTTTTCCAATCAACGTTAACGGAAACAATCTAAGGAAAATAGCTTCTTCATCGGCTTCCGACATAGCAGCAGTTCCACATAGTTCGTAAAATTTTGTGAGGTGCGCATATGGGTCTTCATGGTCTAATCCTGCAAAGGGGTTAGCATGCATTAATTGGACCAAACCTGGTTGTAACTGAGGCATTCTTTGTGTCCCCGTCATTCGTCCCATGCGACTGATGTTCCGTGGAATGAAATTGACAAAGCCTTGGCTTTGTCCAGTGCCAGCAGTTCCTCATCCGGCTTCTGACATCTTTTCTAAATCTGAAGAAGAAGAAGATGAAGATGAAGAATGTTCTTGTTCTTCCACCGCTTTGGCAAGAGCTTCGGCTTTCCTTGCTTCACGTCGATTTCTCCTGATTGTCCTTTCTATTTCTGAATCAAATAAGAATTGACCTGCAGGAGTTTTCTTTCACATGCAAAGATAACAAAGTCTTGCAAAGGGGTTAGAACAATAAAAATCTTAACAATATAAAAAGAGTTAGTTGTAATATTCACAAAAGCTTAAAAATAGTCAATCAAAGTAGTGTTTCAATTGGCACAATCCCTGGCAACGGCGCCAAAATTGATGAAAGCTTTTTACCGCAATGGGTTTGTACTCTCGTTAATTTAAAATATCCTTTTTAAAGCTTTCAGACCCTCGAGGGATCCAATTGCAGTAAAGTCGGGTATTATCGTATCCACAGAGATTGTGACTGAAACAACGGTCTTTGATTGATACTACGTTAAGCTTGTAAAAGGTAATTGGTTTGTTTAAGTAAATTTAATAAAGGAATGATAAAATAAAATATAAGACGATTAATGAACTTAAGTTTAGGCAGGTAAGAAATATGTTGGGATTTGAATTGTAATATTACTTTTAATGTATCCAATAACCCAGTTAATATGATCTATGAGTTCATGTGATTTTTCCGCCACCAGTTCTTAACTTAATCATCTTTCTCAAGCATGTTAAGTTCACAAATTTTTTATTAAGTTGTTAATGTCTTGCACAAACTCAACAAAATACCTTGATATTAAAGCGGGTGTTAATGCCATTAGTTCTTGGTTCCCAGTTACGGCAGTTAAGAACTAAATGAATTGATCTAGGTCAAGCTCAAATAGTTGTAACTTTCGTTCACAATATTTAAACGTTTAAATCAAACTTAAAGAATAGCAAGATTGAATTTAATTTGGTTTGTAACTTACTTAGAATAGCTTTCACTCAAACAAGTAAGTCTCAAGTTAAGAATCAAAGCACTAAACAAAAGTTAGCATTAGGTGCAAGATCAATCATAAAAACCATAGAACTACATAGAATCATACTTATGAATCAAAACGGATACATAAAAGCAATACAACGCATCAAATCCCAACAAAGAAGAAGTTAGCTATCCATTCTCATGGATAGATTACAACTTACTAGGGTTTAGAGCAATGGTTGGTTGAGAAGAGAGGTGAAATGCTTCCACACGTCCACCACGGTTCACAACCGTTTTACAATCCGGCAGCACTTCCGTTAAGGAAAGCTTCTAAACCCTAATTTCCTACCTAACCCTAGCTTAGGAAAGTATGGAATATGAGTGGGATGATGAAGGAGGAAGGAGGGAATGAGTGATGCCCTAAATGCCTCGGCCTCCCCCCTATTTATAGGGAAAATTTGGGAGGACCGCTCAACGGTTTGGTAAAGCCGCTGAGCGGTTTGGTCTAAGATTGCGGCTCATACGCGGCTTCATTAATGGTGGTGGCGGCTTGGGTTGGCGCCAGCCTGGCGCAATAAATGGGGAGTCAAAGGTGGTGGCTGCCGACTTAACCGCTGAGCATTTAGGCTTGTCCGCTGAGCGATTGTGCTTAATCTGCTGAGCGCTTGTGTCCATCCGCTAAGCGTTTACTGGTCAAGCCGCTGAGCGCTTGTGTGCATCCGCTGAGCGTTTGTGTGTTTGCTTGCAACCTTCTTACTCTTTTGTTCTCTTTGCCTTTTGATCCATTCTTCTAGGATTAATCTTCATTATTCTTCTTGTATCCATCTTTCATAATATGTAATAAAACCTACAAAACATAATACTTTATTCAAGTAATTTGTTAAAACATAAATCGATAAGTGCTATTTTAATTAGTAAGAACTACGAAAATTAGGCACTTATCACTCCCCCTGACTTAAGACCTTGTTTGTCCTCAAACAAGAGGTAGTAGAAATATTTTACAAGGGATAAATGTTCATGAACACTTGGTATTTGCAATGAATTGAAAATTTTCAAACAATTAAAGCTTAAGACCATGTGAAGCAACATAGAATCATGTTAAATGCACAATGACTTGAATAGTATAAGCAAATCACTCTATCCAATGTCTTTTCCACCAAGGAAATTATCTTTATGCACACAATGGTCAGTGGACCAATTTAGGGTGAGTGTTTCGCTCATTTGTCACCATTGAATTATAATAATTTAAATTTGTTACTTGTCTCAAAATTCAATCTAATAGTATGGTTAGTCAAGGATCACAAAAGGACTTTTAAGGGTTGTAACGTGGCCAGGCTACAAAGAAAATTGGTTTTTCTAGGTATGCAAATATTTCTAATTAAGAGAGCAATGAAACCAACTTCTTTTGTCATCTGTTTTCTTCTCAACAGTTTTCTTCTTTTTTCTTTTTCTTTCTCAACCCTTTTTTCTTGATTTTCTTCTTCTTCTATCCCTTTATCTTTTTCTTGTTTTTATTTTGGGATAGAATGTGTTCTTTTGCACTTCTTGTTTTTGTTCTCTTTATCTTTTGTTTCTTCCACTTCGGCTCACCCTTATCTCTCCCTGACTTGGATTCTTGCACATAATCCAATTTGAATGCTCTCTTAATTTAGAAATTAAGGGAAGTCATTGTTTTTCTTTTAAGGTTTAGGGACTATGTAACAACCAAGAATTTTCTCATGTTAGGCTCAAAAAGGGTAGCAAAGGATATTCCTAATCATGGTCAGTTTTATTTGGCCAAGTGGGTTTTATTTCTAAAGAACAAAAATGCCTTAATCATTTCCTATTCCTTCCATACAATTTTCAAATTTAGAGACTCAAACAAATTCAATTATGTAAAGACAATGGTGATTCTCTCTATCTCACATAGTGTATGGCTCACTCTTCTTACTTGGCTAGGGTTTATTTCCTTGGTTTTCAAAACATCTTCAATGTTATGCTTATGCAAAACAAGTAAAATATACATATGAACATGTCCATGGTATCTGTGCAAGAATCACAAAGTCTATTATGGTTGTTGAAACAATTCAATTCATGTTGTTTTATATGTGTTCATGCATCAAATCCAAGCAAAATAAACTAATACTCAATTGTTTTAAAACAAACAAGTCTTAAGAACGAAAAGTATCCTAACTTGTTAAAGGAAATTAAATAAGTAAGGTGCTAGAAATTCAAAAATTCTCCCTGTTCATGGTGAGTATGTTCCCTTGATGAAGTCTTCTTTCCAGTTGTTTTTATGCTACTTCATCTTGCTTCAAGATGTTGAGAAAAGAAAGCTTATGAAAGCATGTTCTTCTTTCTCTTGATTTTAATCCTGCAAAACAACTAAAAAGCTCCATTCCCAAGGATTTCAAAATGTCACCTTGTTCACAAAAATTAATCTTAAC
>QANU01003030.1:18978-33471 GCA_003254905.1 Nissolia schottii
GATAGTTCTATGTAATAAGTAACTGGATGCATGAAACTATAATGTGATTGAAATTCCCAACAAGCTCCGGAACTACCTCTGATTTGTTTCCTATTTACTTTTTATGTCATTTACTTATTTATTTAACTATCAAATTATCAAATCCTTCACTTTATTGTTTAATTAAATGAACTCAAGACTGGTATTTTACAACTCCCTGTGGGATCGACCATACCCTATACTGCAATTGGATTCCTTTTGGAATCTGAAAGCCGTAAAGTAGGTATGTATATATAAATTTAATTTGAACGACAAAAGCGCATAGAAGCTTTCAACGAGCTTGGCATGGTTGTGACAAAACCAAAGCCGTGTCAAGATCCAAGAAAGTGGTTAAAAATGCTTTCATCACACACATTCATCCCGAGGAGCAGGAACCATTTCGTTCTATCACGGGACGACTACCTGGTGTTGTGGGCGTTAGCTGAGGGTCGCGATCTCAACTGGGCGCTGCTCGTGATGCACCGTATGGCCCAGGCACGCCCTCGTGGCAGTGCTCTCCTTTATGCCGTGCAGATCTCCGAGCTCCTGGACTACTTCCAGGTTCCGGTAGAGGGTATGTCTTTATTCCTTTTATGTTTCCTCATTTAGTTTGTAATGTTTTTGCAAATTACGTGGCTTTGAGGTGTACTAATGGAAGTTTCTATTGATGCTTTGATCTTTCAGGGGAGCAAAAGTGGACGCCGAAGGTCACGTGGAGAGTGGACTCCGGCTGCTGGCAAAAATGCACATCTCCCACAAGGACGGTCAGCTGGCGTACGATACACCATCGGGTGGTCGTGCCAAGAAGAGAGCAGCTCCTTCGTCTTCCTCTACTCCCTCTACCTCTGCTGGTCCAGCCACTACAGCTCCTGGTCTGCTTGAGCCGGCCACAGCTCCCGGCCTTGCCTCTCAGCAGATGGACCTACTCATGAGCCGCTTCGACGCTCTGAGTGTAGACATGTCTCGTCTGGAGTGGCTCGAGCGTATGATGGGGCAGATGAGTCAGGACCTTGATGCGGTCTACAGGCATCTAGGGTGGTCTAGGTCCGCCACAGCTGGAGGTGCCTCAGCTTCAGGTCTAACCCCGACGACGATGGAGGAGGATCCAGCACCAGCCATTGAGGAGACAGAGTAGGGTTGATAGGGCTTCCTAAGGTTTAGGCTAGTTAGGGTTATGCGTAGTAGCCTTAATGGCGTTTTTGTGTAACTAGCATAGGTCAGGGGTATTTTGGGGATTTAGACTGTAACGAGTCGAATGGACTCCTAACCTATGTACTCACATCTAATTACTAATATAATGTCTATATTTTCTTTTCCTGCTTTAATCTTGGGCTCAATGCATTTTAAAGGTACATTTAACGGTCTAATGGCGCACCCTAAGGGCAATTTTGTCCATATACAGCAAATTAGGGTTTCAGGCAATCAAGTACCTCCCATGGTGCACCTATTTACAGTGTCTAGAGGGAAATTACGAGGGATTTGATCTCAACTCGCGAAACAAGGAAGGAATTTGGGGTTACGGAGAAATTTTGGGCAAATTTGGGTTCAAGGGCAAAATGGTAATTTTGGGGCAACGGCTCCCGGCTAACCCTTGGTTAGTCCCATGACACCTATTGGAGGCGAAATAGAAGCTATGCAGATGGATTGGACCTGAATTACAATGGTGGTGCACATAAGTGACACTTCGCCGTCACAAGGGGTGGTTACAGACCATTAGCGAACATTGCGGCCGTAAAGGCTCGTGGCCAGATCTATGACCCTACCTATGCCAAAACAGTGCAAGGGGCGAAGTTGGACTCAAGAATTTTACAAAAATTGGCTTCGAACGGGGGAAAAGCTCATAACAAGTAAGCTTTGCCCATGGAGGGGTAAAATCAGGAATTCAGAGGAATTCATCGCAACGCTCATCGGCCTTCAGTCCCAACTAAGACACGGAAGTGAAATGGGAAGGGCTCGGGAGGAAACAAAGCGCAGAATGCTAAATGTCCTGTAGAATGGACAAATTTGTTGTCATCATTCGAATGAATACCAGGTCCGGATTTTAATGAACCAAATCTTCGTGGAGTATTCGAATGATGCATTCGAATTATTCCTGGAAGACTTTTACCCTGATGGTTTTCAATACTTTCCCTTCCTGACTCCCGACTCCTTGCCCCTTTCAGAGACTCCTACACACCCTCCCTTGCTTCCTTTATCCTAGTCGTCCTTCCGCTCTCCTCGGTTGCCTCGGGGCCCGATTGGCATCGTACTCGTTACGTTCCCAGGGTTTTGACAGCCCTCCAACTCTCGGGGCTTTTTGGGAGACCTGCAAAACCCTCAACCCTAAGCAATGCCGTGCCTCATCTCTTCCAGGTGACATGGCCATCCACTGACGTCCGCGAACCCTGAGGTGATCAGCCTCAAAGGAACTGATGCTCACTGGTCCAGCGCATCTCGACTCGTCGAGGGTGCACCGTAATCATGCCCGGAAAGTGTGGCTCAGTCCCCAGGCTCCATTAGACCAAACTGCTCTGATACCAACTGCACCCTAGCTAGTTGGCCTATGCTTAAGTCATAGGTTTCCCTAGTTAGGTAGTTGAATGCTGATGCTGTGAACTACTACTATTCTAGATTACTGACTGAAATTAGGGCTACGGAAAATACGGACCAATTTGAAATTTCTTTGCAAATACGCATGTGTAGAAAGTAATGAGCCATGCGAATAACATAACAGATAGTGGCATAACTAAAAGATAAGAGAGTGCCAGTACATACCGGTAGCGTGGAGCTTTATCGGTAGAGAGTACACATAGGGCCCGAATGTACATAACACACCATTATATTACAATACATAGGTTTATACATAAGTTCATACAGTCAGATGGTAATACATATCAGTCTAAATAATATACGAATATGCTATCTATAATAAAACTACGTACACGAGCGGTACTACTCGCTTCATGTACGGTACAGATCCTATCCCTACCCTCGGGTCCTGCTGTCTGCCACTTGCTTGGAGTCTCCTAGGCGCTCCAGGGGCTCCTCCTCTTCACTGCTCAGGTCCGTCACTGCAGAGAATTTGCGTGGGACGAAGCAACGTGGCCGAGCTGAGAGTATCCTCTTCCTGGCTATGGTCCTGCTGCCTCGTGCTCGAACAGTCGGAGTAGACGCACCAGGGTCTGTGACTGGTGTCGGGGCTGGTGTGGGGGTCGGCTCTAGCTCCGATGAAGGCATCTCCTCATCACCGTTAAGGCGAATCGGGTCCCAGCTGCTGCTCCCTCGATGCTCGTCAATCTAGATCGGGTTCATCGGTGATGTCCCTGGGGCTCCGAGTCTCTGTCTAGGAGAACAATCGGGCTCATCTAGTAGACGCACAGGTGCAAAGGTGCTCGTCTCCAAAAGAGTATCCGTGCGGTAGTTGCGCATACGGGTGCGAGTAAATAACCATACGTCCTTTTGCTGGTGGAGATGTCATGGCTGCAAGCTGGATCCATAACAGAGTAGGGGTGAGAACTCTGGGTCCTCAGTGGGTCTCCGTGGCTATTAATGGTTCATTTAATCGAGTATCCTCCAGGCCATTCAGGGGGTTTCAAAGTGATCATGCACACTACAAACCCTACTGGTTATTATCTTTTGCTAAAACCCTGAACAGCTTTATCTAAGTTAGCTAGGTGACTGGGGAACTAGTCTTTCTTACTAAGTTCACGTGCTTGTTGACCTTACATTTCAATTACAATTCTACTAATCATCTCGGGTCGTTCCCTTGACGTTACCTAATGTACAAACATATAAATACATATTAACTCATATACAGACATTCATTCAATCACAGATATATAGTTACATAGTGCATGGGGGCATTGGGGATCTCTTACGCGTACCGGCTGGCTGGGTTAGTGCATCTTTTCTTAGGTATACCGGCTGGCCGGGTTAGCACTGTCTCTCTTTATACATACTGGCTGGCCGGGTTAGAGCTTTTTCCTCTACTTCCTCCTTTTTCTGTCCATCCTCTACCTTCCTTGTGTCATTAACCTCTTCGAACCAATCCACCCTTGGGTGACTGACTCGTTAACCAATCCTCACTGGTGGAGACGGGCAAGGTAACACATCGACCAATCCAACTTTGTGAACTGGTGAGGGGCTTGTCTGTAAGACATTGCCAAGAGAGGGCTTCCTAGCATATAACTATATACGTGCTCCCTACGTTCCATTTTTATCTTTATACATTAAGTGATTAACCTCTAATTCTCTAGGATTGTCCTAACACCTATGCACAACCCATTCCTCATGATGCATGTTCTAATATACAATAATGGACTCATTCTTACTCATTGGATTCCTTGGAACCACCAAAGTCTCAAGTCTGCCAGGTTTCATTCGAATACTTGCAGGGGCATTCAAATGAAATCCTTCGGAGTTCTTTCATTCGATTGAAATGGGTTTTCATTCTACTGAATCCCTCAGCATTCTTTCATTCCAATACTAGGGGATTCATTCGATTGAATTCCTGAAAATTCACCTTCATTCGACTGTAGAGGAATTCATTCGAAGGAAAGCTTGTTTTGGCTTTCATTCGACTGAAAACCTTGTGTATTTGAATGAATGCTGAAAAAATCGCCTCCCCGAGACTCTGGTTCTCAATTTCCACTGTTCCTAGGGTTCCAATCAATACAGTTATGTGTTTCATTTCTCAATATTTCACAAAAGCCTTTTTACCCTGTATCCCCCCAAAATACTACTTAACGATTCTACAGTCAGATACACAAATATACACATATACAGTTAAAAATTAAACCACATAGACAGTGGGCTTAGGATTACCCACTTCCGATGGAGATTCCGAATTGGTGGTCTTGAAGGGGAGAATTTCCTCTTCAGGATGGCGTGCTCCGATGGTTTTTTTGAGACTCCGGCACAAACCCTAGATGTGTCGGAACGGGCGGGTGTCTGTGAAAACGACGGAAAGTAAATGTAAATTTACGAAAGTTACGTGGTTATTTATAACCGCGCACAGTGATACCATTTTATTTTCTTTTTCCTTTTCTTTATTTCCTTTTTCTTTCTTCAGAAGCGTTGCTTCCTTTGTTGCTTTTATTATTATTAATTTATTATTATTTATTAATTAGCTTCCCTCAGAAGCTTCATCCCCTCCTGTCTAGCTTCGTTTTCGCTTGAACGCGTTTTGTTCGAAAAGTCTTGCCTCTAGTTGCCCAAAAAATATTCCAAACTTACCGTTGTGATCCATTTATTTTTCCCTTTAGTCCGGGACAGTTTTCCCCAGGATCAGGGACCTTCTTGCCGAGTCAAGAAATCCCACGGGACTTTTTATATATCTGAGAAATTTTCGTTTCAGTAGAAACTCGTCCAACAACTCTGAAAAATTACAGAACGACTAATCCTAGCCTGCTTCTGCCAATCCCTAGGGTTTCGGGGCCTAATCCATCTAACCTTAGCTCCTCAGCGTTACCCTACCGTTCCCTGGCGACGAAACTAACGGGTGTTTCCGTTCATGGAAATGCGGGATGTTACACAAGGGCGCTGAGCGTCCATCAGGGACGCCGACCGGACCGTGGTCGCTGGGCGGTGGTTCATGACGCTAAGCGGCCTGAGAGCCTTAGGGTTCCGACTAAACTCGTCCATAAAGAACAAAGTTTGAGATTAAACTAGGGACCCACATTACTCCATCTGCATTGCTTTGCCACCTCCGAATGAGTAATTGCATGAGAATAGTGGAATTACATGTGCATGTATCATGAGGCTGTGTTGCCGCAAGACCTAGGGCAACCATAGACCACTAGAATTAAAACTACCCAATGTGTGAAGACGGTAACAGAATGTAGAGAACTGGTAATGTCTTAAGAAGGCCCGACCACCAAGGGTCAGTGTACCTTGAAGAAAGAACATAGTTAAGTAATAGGAATCCCTCTCTTGGCACATTATACCTGACAAGACCCTTCCCAGTCAAGCAATAAGGACTGGGTTATGATTATGTTATGCAGACTATGATCTGAACGCGAGTTTCCACTCGGATGAGAGAAAAGAAAGTAAGCAATGCTTGAGCTTTTATGTCATGACATTTAAAAGACAAGTCGATGCCTCTAGATGTGGCAAAAGTACACCTCCAGATATGGTGTAACCAGCACCTCTAGATGTGGCGAAGATGATCCTCCAGATGTGGATCCTAGAAAAGAAAAAGAGAGATCTTGTCCTCCAAATGCGGGCAAGCGAGCCCTCACTTGCCAGAGTTATCACTAGGGTACACTCCCTCCATTCTATCAAACGAATGGTTGCAAGCGTTTGCGGCTGTATGGGGATGACAATCCCGCAGTCAGCACGGGAGTAGGGGCACCCAGCAACAAAAAGGACGTCGTCATAGGCGCGTACGAGAAACCCCAGTCCCCTCATGCATGAAATTGATGTAATAATTGTACAAATGTATGACTATATATGTATGGCTATAAATATATTGAGTAAACCGTCAGCGAGACACGTATAAGACGGTGACCATTGCACCGCGAATCAAGTTAATAAGCACGAAAGCCTAGGTAAGTAAGGACTAGAGATCCCAATCACCTAGTAATTAGATAAAGCTGCTCAGGATCCTAGGCAAGTAATAACTAGTAGGGAGCCTAGATGCATGAACACTTAGAGATCTCCTGAGTGGCCTAGAGCATAATTAAGTAACCAGACCCCATTACCCTATATTTATCCACTGGGAACCATCAGTTCTCACCCCACTCACTTATGACTTCAGGTGAGCTCGATGAGTTTATCGCCGAGGAAATGGCGGATCCTACGGAGCAAGTATAGGCATGTGGACCCTGAGACAGGGGAAAAGGTAGAGATCTGGACGTTCCTCGTGGTGAACAGCTCTATCCCCCTTGATGAAAGCCAAATCTATGTGTTTTGTTCAAGGCTTTTGTCAGAAGCTTAGTTTAAACTTTCAGTCGTTTCAAAATAATATATCCTTCTTTACGACTTTCAGATCCACAAGTGATCCAATTGCAGTATAGTCGGGTATAGTCGAATCCACAGAGAGTTGTAAAATTACCATTCTTGAGTTTAGTTAATTAAACAATGGAGTGAAGGATTGGTAAAGTTGTTTGATAATTTAAATAAATAAATAAACACCATAAAAGTAAAAAGGCAACAAATCAGAGGTAGATCCGGAAGCTTGTTGGAAATTGAATCATATCATAGTTTCATGCATCCAGTTACTTATTACACAGAACTATCAATTGATTGCCCGCCACCAGTTCTTAACTTGTTCACTGCTTTCGCACATGAAAAGATCTCAGGTTTCCTTTGTTAAACTGCCACTTTCGCACACAAGTTTAACAAAGTATGCCAGCATTATTCCATATGTTAAAACAAGCTAACCTTTATTCCAGTTACGGCAACAAGATTACATGAATTGATTTAGATCTGACTCTAATGATTGTAACTTCCGTTCACAACTTTCAAGTCTAGAATCTAGCTTAGCATAGCAATATTAATCTTAACTTGGTTATGACCTAATTAATATAACTTTCGTTCATACAAATAAGTCCCAAATTAAGAAGCAAAACACTAAACAAAAGCTAGCATTAAGCATAGAATCATTCAAACGAATCATAAGAAACTGGATAGTTCATATGCAAAAGTACATGGATACAATCATACTACAATATTTATCAAAATCCCAACAACAAGAGGATTAAGAATTCAACTTACAAGAGAATCTCAGAGGCAAGGTTTGGACGCTTACCATGACACGTTATCATGCTATCATGATAGCGGTTCGCCAAGCTTCCTTGATCTCCTGGCTCCTTCACCGGCCTCCTCTTTGTTGCTAAACTAAACTAGGCTTTGAAGTTCTAAAGAAATGTAAAAGAGTGAAGTTTTTGATGGGGGAAGGGATGATGGAAATGAATGGCTCGGCCTTCCTATTTATAGGCAAAATCTGATGGCATTGCTCAACGATTTTGGCACCACCGCTGAGCGATAAAGGCTTCTCCGCTGAGCGATGTGTACTTTGTCCCTGAGTGGCTTAATCATTCCACGTGGTGTAATAAATGCTCCGGAAGCTTTTTGTGTAACATCCCACTCCTTTCTTAGTGAAAATTTCCCCAATTAACTGTTAGTAGACTGTTCACTGAGTTGATTGTGTGAATTAACCTGTAGAGGTCAGTAGAAATTTCTCGGTAGGGATTTGATAAATTCTGCTGACACTCAAATGATTCCTCTCGACCCCTAGAGATGGATGAAAAACTTAGACTGTCGAAAAAACGAAAATTGGTTCGGTTTCTAACGATTTCGCAGACACTAGAACAGTCCCGTTTGGCCCCGTCTAACCAGTAGAACTGAGCAGAGAGTTTCAAGTCTCTGGAAATCTAACCTATACCGGGAGAAAGTCCCAAATACCTTAGATTAGCCCCACAACCTTATTGGGAAGTTTGGGAGATAGCGAAACCTCAAGCAGAACGGTTGTCCGCAGACTCGGGAGCTTAACGATGTATTAACGGTATCTGTGAAAAATACTCCTTCAGAGAAAAATTCACAAACACCTTCTAAAAATAATATTCTTAGGAAGAGGGAAATTAGAGGATCGCGACGGTATAAGCAGAATATTTTTCGGACGACTGTGCGCGACGCACCGAGACTGCGAACGATAAAAAATGAGCGAAACGGAACCGGGATGGGGCCCAATCAGATTCAGCACGTGGGGAAGGCAGATTTATCAAGAAAAATAATTTAAAATGCCTTGATGTGACTTGATTTGACCTTAGTATTATCCAAACTAATTAAATAATTAGAAAAGTAATTAAAAAGGGCATTTTGGTAATTTTGGGGCCAAGGGCAAATTGGTTAAAGGGGCATCAGCCCTTGGGCTATAAATAGCACCCCAAAACCGAAAATGAAGAGGAAAAATTAGAAACCTTGTCAGAACTCTGTCCGTTTGCCGATCGACTGCCGTTCTTTCAAACCGGAGACTTAGACACCGCCTACCTTAAGCTCAGTTCACTTCCCCCAGGAACCCCCTAACCCTAGACCACGAAAATCACACCAAAACCCCAAGGAAGGCTACAGCAATTTCGGCCAAAAGGAGCTAGGAGGCAGCCTGTAACACCCTAGCTAACTGCATGCCCTTGAGTAGTACGCAACGCTCACTAGGTTGTTAATCATTTGGTGGGATTACTTATAGTCCCTTATTATCTTTCGAAAATACCATTGTAAGGAAAATATGGACCATTTTAAAAATTTTACACTTGTTACTTTATTTACAAAATATGAGCCACGCGTGAATCAAATCATATAATCCAAACGATAGAGCTGAAGCTTAAATGTAGTAATCATTAATGACATAAATAATTACATAAACAAGTATCTGGTCCATCACAAGTTACAACCCACAAAGTATAACAATAGTTTACATATATAAGCCAAATACATCAAGATACATATCAAAATATAGCAAATTGTAGCAAAATGTCCATCTGCTGCCAAGCTAGACTGGCTCGTCCTCGGTCCTCTACTGCTGCACGTGCGGCTCCTCATAGGGCTCGTCGTAACCCTCATACTCTTCGCCTGCTCCTGGAAGCATAAGCGAGTGGGGGTGAGAACAGTCGTCCTCAGTGGTTGACCTTGGCGTAGGGGATCTCTTTTCTCGCTTATCAACCGGCCGCTCAGCTGTTTCTAAGTGAACATGCATACTAACATCCTACTGATTATTATCTGGCCTAAGGTCCTTGATAGGTGTATTTTGTACCCTATTTTATTATTCTATAATTGAACATTGTATACTAAAAATGTGTAATTTTAATGCTTAATTAATATGTTTTGCACATTAATCTCTTTTGTGAGAAATTTAGAAAAATGCAATTTTAAGCACTACTTTATCTTAAAATTTAATGTGTAGATTTCTCTTGTTCTTTTTTAGTTTTTTTATTTTAATTGCAGAAAATAAATTGTCAAGAGGATCATTGAGGATTTGAAGGAGATTTGATAAGATATAGATTTCAAAGAAGAGATTTGAAGAGAAGATTGAGACCAATAAATTCAAGATTAAATTCAAATTCAAAAAGATTTGGTCAAAGATTTGCTGAGGATTTTTAAAGCTGACTTTGCCACGGATTTTGCGCCAAGATTAATATTGAATCTCGATTTGACCTCAACTACAAAGTTGTAGATCTATCTCTTAGCTTTAATTGGAGATTTGAATCACCTCAATCCGATATCTGTAGCTGAAGTTATCGCGATTTTACTGACTGCTGTGCTGAAAGTGCGGGATTTACTTCCACTTTTAGCCAATCCTCTACAAATAGACATCCTCTCTCAGAGAACTTCATACTGAGCCTCCACTTTTATTTTCTGCACTTTTCTTTTTCTTTTATTGCACTTTAGGTTGATGTTAGTAGTGCTTAATTCTTAGTTCTTCAAGGATTTGTGAATTTCTTTCGTTATTGCATTCAGGTTTTGTCACTTTAATTCTCTATTATTTTTCCACTCTCTTATGCTTTATTTATTATGAGTCTTTATCCCCCACCCATGGAGGAGTAATTTCTTAATATCTTGCATG
Organism: Nissolia schottii; assembly: GCA_003254905.1. NCBI lineage: Eukaryota > Viridiplantae > Streptophyta > Magnoliopsida > Fabales > Fabaceae > Nissolia > Nissolia schottii. The sequence continues at coordinate 29,537 of QANU01003030.1, forward strand.
CGGTAACTCTAGATTAGGATTAATTCGAGGTCTTGTGCGTAATGTTTATTCATGATTTGTTCCGCCTATGATTAATAATATAGCGATTGCATGTTATTGGTTAGGGTTAATTCTAGGTTGATAGATCTTGACGATTGTAGGATTTATTGATTTAGAATTTGGGAACTTTTTGGGAAACTAATTAGATTTAATTAGGTTGTGCAATTGGAACATAATTGATATAGGTTTTTAATGCTGAGATCTTAGTTTTAATTCCTACATTAATAAATGCTTAGGAGATTGACAATTGTAGTCTCTTAGTTGAATTGCGTATTAGTTAGAGATTTCAACTAATAAACAACATCCCCCTTATGAATAATTAATTTGGAGCCAATGACAATTAATCCTTGATCTAGAAACACCGTATGTAGGGCATTGCTTTTTTTTCATTGTTAACTTACTTTTATCTTGCTTTCTTTATATTATTATTCATCAATCCAAACTCCCTTTTTTTTAATTGCAATTTTAATTAGTTCTAATTGCTTCCTTGAGAGACAACCTAGGTTAGCCCCCTTTACTACGTTTTTGGGGTTAATTTAGTTTTCTAAATTATTATTTGATCTCGCACTGAAATTAACGATGTTTTGGTGTGTGTCAAATTTGGAGCCGTTGCCGGGGAAGCAATTTAGCCAATTCTTTTTTTTCTTCTTTTTTTCTTTTCTTTTTATCTTTTAATTTTTGTTAATTCTTTATTTTCTTGCTTTTGTTCTTTCCTTTTTTTTAAAAAAAAATTCTTTTTTTCATTTTCGTTTTTTTTTCAAAAAAAAAAAGAAATTTTCCTTTTTTCTTTTTTTCATTTTCGTTTTTTATCCAAAATTTTTTTTTCCTTTTTTTTCTTATCCAAAAAAAAATAAATCAATTTTTTTGTTTCATTTTGTCCCTGAAATGTGCTATCATGTACTCTAACAATTTTTCTAGTTCGCAGTGGTCTAGTGTTCCTTGCTTTTCAGGTAATGGAGCGGATTTTGACAGTTTTCAGCAAAGGTACCACCGAAGGATGGGGGAATTAGAGAGGCTGCCTAGGGACACCATTCGGAGGGTATTGCATACCTTGCCGTACAACGTCGCCGAGTTGTCTGAACAACAATGGGAAGACCACTTGAGCCGTTGTGGGGTGATGACTTAACGATTCTACCTTTACCAACCTTATCCTGAGCCTTACTCTCTTCCCCCCTATCCTACCGAAACACATCAACTGCCACCACACGAACCTCAACCGTACCAACATGACCCATACCCACCATATCCTTATTCACCAGAGCCCACATATTGCCAACCCTCACTAGAACCCTCATATCAACCTCCCCATTGCCAACAACAAATTGAAAACCCTTCCCGAGAGGTGCTGGTGATGTGGCTAGAGGAGCTAAGGCAGGAGATGAAGGAGTTCCGTGCTGATTTGCAACAGTGGAGAGAAACCATGGCTACATCTAGTGGGCACGAGGAGAACAGTTGCCCGGATAATGAGGTTGTGTGTGAAACCCCATCATCTGACATCATTGATGATAGTGGGTCTTCAGAGGTTTTGGTAGAAGAGTCACCCCAACTCGTCATTCTTGAGGATGAATCTGATACTGAGGTGGTGTTTGAGGAGCCACAACCGGAGGAAGAAGCACATATCACTTGTGTTATTCCTGGTGTGGTAGAGGTGTTGGTTGAGCCTGCCATTCTGTCTAAATTTCCCCCATCTATTCCATTACTCCCATCATCCCCTCTCCTAGCTTATCAGTTACCACCACTCGAGCTACACCTTGAGACACATGTCCCTCTCCTTGGACCATGTGAGTATGCTCAATTGGAAACTGATGGCCAGTTGCGGGCCTTATGTGAAGGGCTTGGAGACTTTCTTCCTGCTACTAGGGGAAGGTTAGACCATGTACAGGGACAATTCAAGAAGCCTCCTAGTGGGAACCTTCATCCACCCCCACTTGGAGTGATTACTTGCTGGATAACCAAGCCAAGGCGAAGCCTCAAAGCTTCACGGCATCGATGGAAGATCTCAATGCTTGGCTTCCAAAAGAAACATGGCTTCCATGGCCATGACATGACTTACATGGTGTGGGATCCAGGTGGAGGGTACCGCAGCAAACTTTGGTGGATGTTTCTGGACCAGTTCAAACATGATCCTCCATGAGACGGCCGTCATCCGTCCAACTTAAGGACATTAAACAAAAGTGCTGGGTGGGAGACAACCCACCGTTTGTGAGTTTTTTTTTTTTTTTCTTTTCTTTCTTTCCTTTTCTTTTATTTTTTGTTTTCCTTCGTTATTTTTCTTCTTGTTTTGTTTGCTTAGGATAGTGGTTTTAATTGTGCAATAATTATGGAAATACATGAATAGGGGATGATTTAGACTAGTTGATGATTAATCTGTGCCATGTGAAATGCTTTGTTTGATTATTTATGGCATTGTGTTTGATTGAGCATTTTATAAATCCTGGCATGTTTAATTAATTAGATGATATTACCTGGTAAGCTTTTGAGCCTTTTATAGGATGGTAACACTTCATGCCATTCCTTTCTTTGTTGTGTGTACACTCACCACTGTTCAAGTCTAGAACTTGCCTGATTCTCTGCATTGCTCTTTTACCTTCTTATATGACATGTGACATGATTGAAGCATTCCTTGTGTATTTAGCTTACATATCCATATGAGTCTACCTTGAACATTTGACCCTTGTTAGCCCTTTGAGCCTTGTAGCCTTTTATTGAATAATTAGTACAATACAAGTTGATAAATCAAGAAAAACCATGATACACCTGGCTTTAGGGCTTAGGAGAATTGTGGTACATTTGTTCATATGTGCTAAGCAACAAGTGTGAGGTTACATGAGGACATGTAGCATTCAAAGTAGGGGGAGAGCGACCGCAATTGCTCCTATTGGTTGGAAAATCTATAAAAGTGCCTATGAGAAAAAAAATTTGAGCCAACTAATCTGCAAAACAACCAATTAGGTGCACCGACAGAAACTCTCCCCTGAGCTAATGGGTAAGCGGTGGCAAGATTTCCAAGAAATGTGAAAAAATATGAAAAAAAAAGAGAAAAAAAAAGGTGAATAAAAGTGTTTGGGAATTTGTCATCAGGCTAATTGGAGAACAAGAGAAGCTAGAGGAGACCAAGGTCCTTGCACCGTTGGTTAAGCACATATGCCATGAATTCTACTAAGTCTTAGGCTTTAGCTCACTGGCCATATGATATCCCACCTTGACCTTAGCCCCATTACAACCTTAAAAAGACCTCTTGATGCATGTCATGTATATTTGGTGATCCGTGATGTTTAGAAGGAAGTCAAGCCTATGGAAGCGACTCTAGTGTAGTGTTTGAGAGAGCATTGGATGAACCTATACACTTTGAGTGACGAGTGACACACACTAACCTGTGAGGCCCAATTGATGTTAACATGCCTTGACTTATTCTTTGCTTATGATTGATATGCCAAGAAAATTAGTTTTAATGCACAGTGATATCATCTATTGTCTAAATGTACTTTTATTTTTGGATTGTCATGTATTTTGCACAGTTGTCTGGTAGCTAGTGAGTCGGCTTAAGTGCCTCCCTGAGTTTCGTGGCTTTGTTAGGGGGATGTAAATAGTGTCGTCGCACCAAAAAGATTTTTGTTCATTTGTTTTATTTGTTTTATTTTCATTTTTAGTTTGCTTTTGTTCTTAGTTCCCATGAGGACATGCAATTGTTCAAGTGTGGGGTAATTTGATAGGTGTATTTTGTACCCTATTTTATTATTCTATAATTGAACATTGTATACTAAAAATGTGTAATTTTAATGCTTAATTAATATGTTTTGCACATTATTCTCTTTTGTGAGAAACTTAGAAAAATGCAATTTTAAGCACTACTTTATCTTAGAATTTAATGTGTAGATTTCTTTTGTTCTTTTTTA
>QANU01003051.1:0-33378 GCA_003254905.1 Nissolia schottii
GGACAGTCGGAGTAGACGCACCGGGGTCTGTGACTGGCGTCGGGGCTGGTGTGGGGGTCGGCTCTGGCTCTGATGGAGGCATCTCCTCCTTACCGTTAAGGCGAATCGGGTCTCGGCTGCTGCTCCCTGGACGCTCATCAATCCAGATTGGATGCATTGGTGATTATCCTGGGACACTAAGTCTACGCCTAGGGGGCGTCACCGGCTCGTTAGGTACTCGCGCCGGTGTGAAGGTACTCGTCTCAGAGTATCCGTGCGGTAGTTGCGCATGCGAGTACGAGTGAATAACCACACGTCCTTTGCTGGCGGAGACGTCATGGCTGCAAGCTGGATCCATAACCGAGTGGGGGTGAGAACCCTTGGTCCTCAGTGGGTTTCCGTGGCTATCAATGGTTCATTTACTCCAGGCCATTCAGGGGGTTTCTAAGTGATCATGCATACTACAAACCCTATTGGTTATTATCTTTTGCTAAAACCCTAAACAGCTTTATCTAAGTTAGCTAGGTGACTGGGGAACTAGTCTTTCTTACTAAGTTCACACGCTTGTTGACCTTACATTTCGGTTACAATTCTACTAATCGTCTCTGGTCGTTCCCTTGACGTTACATAATGCACAAACAGTTATAAATATATATTGACTCATATACAGACATTCATTTAATCACAGATATATAATTACATAGTGCATGGGGTATTGGGAACCTCTTACGCATACCGGCTTGCCGGGTTAGCGCTTTCTCTCCTTACACGTACCGGCTGGCCGGGTTAGCACTTTTTCCTTTACTTCCTCCTTTTTCTGTCCATCCGTTACTTTCCTTGTGTCATTAACCTCTTCGAACCAATCCACCCTTGGGAGACTGACTCGTTAACCAATCCTCACTGGTGGGGACGGGCAAGGTAACACATCAACCAATCCAACTTTGTGAACTGGCGAGGGGCTTGTCCGTAAGACTTTGCCAAGAGAGGGCTTCCTAGCATATAACTATATACGTGTTCCCTAGGTTCCATTTTGATCTTTATACATTAGGTGATTAACCTCTAATTCTCTAGGATTGTCCTAACACCTATGCACAACCCATTCCTCATGATGCATGCTCTAATACACAATAATGGACTCATCCTTACTCATTGGATCCCTTGGAACCACCAAAGTCTCAAGTCTGCCAGGTTTCATTCAAATACTTGGAGGGGCATTCGAATGAAATCCCTCGGAGTTCTTTCATTGATTGAAATGGGTTTTCATTCGACTGAACCCCTCAGCATTCTTTCATTCGAATACTAGGGGATTCATTCGATTGAAATCCTGAAATTTTCTTTCATTCGACTACAGGGGAATTCATTCGAAGGAAAGCTCATTTTGGCTTTCATTTGACTGAAAACCTCGTATATTCGAATGAATGCTGAAAAATCGCCTCCCCGAGACTCCAGTTCTCAATTTCCACTGTTCCTAGGGTTCTAATCAGTACAGTTATGCGTTTCATTTCTCAATATTTCTGAAAACCCTTTTTACCCTATATCCCCCCAAAATACTACTTAACAGTTCTACAGTCAGATACACAGATATACACATATACAGTTAAAAATTAAACCACATAGACAGTGGGCTAAGAGTTACCCACCTCCGATGAAGATTCCGAATCGGTGGTCTTGAAGGGGAGAATTTCCTCTTCAGGATGACGTGCTCTGGTGATTTTTCTGAGGCTCCGGCACGAAACTTAGATGTGTCGGAACGGGACCGTCAGTTGGTGAAAGAGGCGTAACTTTTGGAAAGTTACGTGGTTATTTATAACTACGCACAGTAAATCCATTTCTTTTCTATTTCCTTTTCTTTTCTCCCCTTTCTTTTCCTTGTTTTTGCTGAAGCTCTGCTTCAGTTTCTTTTTATTATTATCATATTATTATATTATTATTTATTATTTAGCTTCCCTCAGAAGTTAACCCCCTCCTATCTGGCTCCGTTTTCGCTCAGTCGCGTTTTGTTCGAAACGTCGCGCATTCGGTTGCCCTAAAAATATTCCGCACATACCGTTGTGATCCATTTATTTTTTCCTTCAGTCAGGGATCCTTTTTCCATGGATCAGGGACTTTCTTGCTGAGTCGGGAACTCCCACGGACGTTTTTCAGCATCCGAGAAATTTCTGTTCGAGTCGAAACTCATCCTGCAACTCTGAAAAATTACGGAATGACTAAACCTAGCCCGTTTCCCTAAATTTCCAGGGTTTCGGAGGTTTAACCCTTATCCCCTCGGTTCCTCGGTGTTTCCCGGCCGTTCCCGGTGGCGAAACTTGCGGGCTTTCCGCACTCAGGAACGCGGGATGTTACATTCCACCCCTTACTGAAATTTCGTCCCTGAAATTTGAGTGTCGTTACGCTCCTAATCCCTAATCCGGGATGCTTTGGGGTTTGGGTATGTTTCCCCTGGAAACCCTAACTTTTCCAGGTCTTTCGAGACTCAAAGGAACCCTCAAAATCATCCTTGGGGTACCTCATTCGAATCCCTTATGAGCATTCACTCAAATGATTTGCAGAGTTCTTGGATCATTCGAATGAAGTATTCGAATACCCTCATTTTTACTTATTCATTCAAATGAACATCGGGTTTCATTCGAATGAACTGCGATCCGAAGCCATTTTAAACGTCTTTCTTTCTTTTCCCTCCACTTTCCTCTTTTCCTCTCCTCCGCGACCAAAAACTTAGCAGAGCTCAGGCGCGCCTCCAACTTCCACCACCCCACTCCCTTGCTTCCTCATTTCTCCTCTCCGTGTCCTAGCTCCTCCCTGCTCCTCCTCTTTGATTTCCCGTCCTCCGCCACTCTCAACCCGTGGCTATCTTCCCCCTTTCTCACCCAAAACTGTGCCCTTCACCTTTCCCTCTCTCAAATTGAACCTCCCCCGCACTATGAACCATCCGAGTAGCCGTCCTTCCCAATCCAAGAACCGAGGGTCATCGTCTCAAAATTTCCCGCATTGGTTCTCCTCGGAAGCGCAATGGAGCCGAAGATCCTTGACAGAGATACATTCGAGGAGGTTTCGGTAGAGATTTTAGTCTACCTGGACTCTGCCGACTTGCGGGAGTTCGTGTGCTTCAGTCACCCTGTGTATCCACAACTGGTCCGCGTGTTTTACAGCAACATGCGGGTCAGTGACAATGTGCTGACAACGGAGGTGTGCGGGGTGTACATCGAGCTGACGTTGGAGTTGCTCGGGACCGTGCTCGAAATACCCTTCACCGGGCACGAGCTGGCTTCTGGCGTCTCCGAGTGGGCGGTTACCTCCGCTGGGATCCCGTTCGGGGAAGACTTGGCCCTGGACACCATCGGGCATTCAGGAATCAAGAGCTCGAAGAACCGGCCACAGGTCAGCGGCCTTTCGGTGGATCAGCATATCTACCATTACTTCCTGACGCACACTCTCATCCCGAGGAGCGGGAATCACTCCGTGCTATCGCGGGACGACTGCTTGGTGCTATGAGTGTTGGCTGAGGGTCGCGAGCTTAACTGGGCCCTGCTCGTGATGCACCACATGGCCTAGGCGCGTACTCGCAGTAGTGCCCTTCCTTATGCCGTGCAGATCTCTGAGCTCCTGAGCTACTTCCAGGTTCCAGTAGAGGGTATGTTCTTGCTCCTTTTATGTTCCTTTGTTTAACTTTTAAATTTTTTTAAGCGAGCCACGCGGCTTTATGGTTTACTAATTGAGGTTTCGGTTGGTGCTTTTGACCTTTCAGGGGAGCAAAAATGGTCGCCGAAAGTCACATGGAAAATCGACTCCGGCTACTTGGCGAAGATGCACATTTTCATCACAGTCGACCACCAGCTGGCGTAAAACGTGCCCCAAGGTGGTCGCGCAAGGAAAAGAGCAGCTCCCTCATCTCCTGTCGTGCCCTCGACTTCTGCCGACCCTCGTGCTACTGTTCCTGGCCCTTCCGAGCCAGTTATGGCTCCTGGTCTCGCATCAACGTAGATGGATCTACTCATGAGCCGGTTCGATGCCTTAACCGTGGACATGTCGCGTCTAGAGCGGCTCAAGCATATGATGGTGCGGATAGATCGGGACCTGACTGCCGTCTACGGGCATCTGGGGTGGTCTAGGTCTGCTCCGGCTGAGGGTGCCTCAGCCTCAGGTCTAGCTCCGGCGGCCATGGACGAAAATCCGACCTCTGTTCGGAAAGAAGCGGAGTAGGACACTAAGGCTTCTTAGGGTATAGGCTAATTAGGATTATGTATAGTAGCCTTAATGGCATTTTTTGCAACAAGCATAGGTTAGGGGTATTTTGGGGGTTTAGCTTGTAACGAGTCGAATGGACTCCTAATCTATGTACTCACAGCTAATTATTAACGTACTGTCTATATTCTCTTTTTCTACTATAATCTTTTAGTTTAATGCATTTTAAAAGTATGCTTAATGGCTTAATTACGCACCGTAAGGGCAATTTTGTCCACATGCAGCGAATCGGGGCTTCGAGCAGTCGAATAACTCCCGGGGGCATCCACCGTGGTGTCTAGGAAGGGAGTGCGAGGAATTAGGTCTCTATTCAGGGAACGAGGAAAATTTTGGGGTTATAGGAGCCTTACGAGCGATATAGGGCTCAAGGGCAAAATGGTAAATTTAAAGGTAACGGCTCCCAGCTATCCCTCAGCTGGTCCCAATACGCCTATTAGAAGTGGGACGAGGGCCCCATGGGTGGGTTTGACCTAATTGGCAACGGTGATACGCGTAGGTGACATTTCGCCATCAAACGGAGGTTTTACGAGCCATTAGCGAGCATAACGGCCGTAACAGCTCATGGCTGGATCTAGGACTTTACTGGCACCAAGGCAGGGTGAGTGACGAACTAGGACCTAAGAGTTTTGCAAAAACGAACTTCGAACGGGGAAAAACTCATAACCTACAAGCCTTTTCCATGGAGGGGTAAAAGTGAGAATTCGGAGGAATTCATCGCGATGCTCATCGGCCTTCAGTCCCAACTACGACATGGAATTGAAATGGGAAGGCCTCGGGAGGAAACAAAGCACAGAATGCAAAATGTCCTGCAAAATGGACAAATTTGTTGTCATCATTCGAATGAATACCAGGTCTGTATTCGAATGAACCAAATTCGAGGCGTATTCGAATGAAGTATTCGAATGAGTCTTGGAATATGTTTCCCTAAGTGTTCTCAACACTTTTTCCCTTCCGACTCCGTAGTTCCTGCCCCTCTTCGGGACTCGCATACACCTCCCCTTGCTTCCTTTATCCTGGCCATCCTTCGGCTCTCCTCGGGTTGCCTCATGGCCCGATTAGCATCGTGCTCGTCGAGTTCCCAGGGTTTTGGCGGCCCTCAACCTCTCGGGGCTCTTCCGAAGACCTTCAAAACCTTCAATCGTACGCAACACCGTGCCTCATCTCTTCCGGGTGACATGGCTGTCCACTGTCGTCCGCGAGCCCTGAGGTGATCAGCCTCGAAGGAATCGACGCTCACTCGTCCAACACATCTCAACTCGTCGAGTGTGCACCGAATTCATGCTCGAAAGCATAGTGCAGCTCAATCCTCAGGCTCCATTGGACCAAACTGCTCTGATACCAACTGCAACACCCTAGCTAGTTGGCCTATGCTTAAGTCATAGGTTTCCCTGGCTAGGTGGCTGAATGTTGGTGCTGCGAACTACTACTGTTCTAGACTACTGACTGAAATTAGGGTTACGCAAAATACGGGCCAATTTGAAATTTCTTTGCAAGTACGGGGTGTGAAGCAAATAATGAGCCATGCGAATAACATAACGTATAGCGGCATAACTAAAATATAAGAGAGTGCGAGTACATACCTGTAGTGTGGAGCTTTATCAGTAGAAAGTACACATAGGGGCCCGAATGTACATAACACACCACTATATTACAATACATAGGTTTACATAGTCAGATCGTCATACATATTAGTCTGCCTAATATACAAATACACTATCAACAACAAAACTACATACACGAGCAGTACTGCTCGCTTCGTGTACGGTACAGGNCTTTTGACCTTTCAGGGGAGCAAAAATGGTCGCCGAAAGTCACATGGAAAATCGACTCCGGCTACTTGGCGAAGATGCACATTTTCATCACAGTCGACCACCAGCTGGCGTAAAACGTGCCCCAAGGTGGTCGCGCAAGGAAAAGAGCAGCTCCCTCATCTCCTGTCGTGCCCTCGACTTCTGCCGACCCTCGTGCTACTGTTCCTGGCCCTTCCGAGCCAGTTATGGCTCCTGGTCTCGCATCAACGTAGATGGATCTACTCATGAGCCGGTTCGATGCCTTAACCGTGGACATGTCGCGTCTAGAGCGGCTCAAGCATATGATGGTGCGGATAGATCGGGACCTGACTGCCGTCTACGGGCATCTGGGGTGGTCTAGGTCTGCTCCGGCTGAGGGTGCCTCAGCCTCAGGTCTAGCTCCGGCGGCCATGGACGAAAATCCGACCTCTGTTCGGAAAGAAGCGGAGTAGGACACTAAGGCTTCTTAGGGTATAGGCTAATTAGGATTATGTATAGTAGCCTTAATGGCATTTTTTGCAACAAGCATAGGTTAGGGGTATTTTGGGGGTTTAGCTTGTAACGAGTCGAATGGACTCCTAATCTATGTACTCACAGCTAATTATTAACGTACTGTCTATATTCTCTTTTTCTACTATAATCTTTTAGTTTAATGCATTTTAAAAGTATGCTTAATGGCTTAATTACGCACCGTAAGGGCAATTTTGTCCACATGCAGCGAATCGGGGCTTCGAGCAGTCGAATAACTCCCGGGGGCATCCACCGTGGTGTCTAGGAAGGGAGTGCGAGGAATTAGGTCTCTATTCAGGGAACGAGGAAAATTTTGGGGTTATAGGAGCCTTACGAGCGATATAGGGCTCAAGGGCAAAATGGTAAATTTAAAGGTAACGGCTCCCAGCTATCCCTCAGCTGGTCCCAATACGCCTATTAGAAGTGGGACGAGGGCCCCATGGGTGGGTTTGACCTAATTGGCAACGGTGATACGCGTAGGTGACATTTCGCCATCAAACGGAGGTTTTACGAGCCATTAGCGAGCATAACGGCCGTAACAGCTCATGGCTGGATCTAGGACTTTACTGGCACCAAGGCAGGGTGAGTGACGAACTAGGACCTAAGAGTTTTGCAAAAACGAACTTCGAACGGGGAAAAACTCATAACCTACAAGCCTTTTCCATGGAGGGGTAAAAGTGAGAATTCGGAGGAATTCATCGCGATGCTCATCGGCCTTCAGTCCCAACTACGACATGGAATTGAAATGGGAAGGCCTCGGGAGGAAACAAAGCACAGAATGCAAAATGTCCTGCAAAATGGACAAATTTGTTGTCATCATTCGAATGAATACCAGGTCTGTATTCGAATGAACCAAATTCGAGGCGTATTCGAATGAAGTATTCGAATGAGTCTTGGAATATGTTTCCCTAAGTGTTCTCAACACTTTTTCCCTTCCGACTCCGTAGTTCCTGCCCCTCTTCGGGACTCGCATACACCTCCCCTTGCTTCCTTTATCCTGGCCATCCTTCGGCTCTCCTCGGGTTGCCTCATGGCCCGATTAGCATCGTGCTCGTCGAGTTCCCAGGGTTTTGGCGGCCCTCAACCTCTCGGGGCTCTTCCGAAGACCTTCAAAACCTTCAATCGTACGCAACACCGTGCCTCATCTCTTCCGGGTGACATGGCTGTCCACTGTCGTCCGCGAGCCCTGAGGTGATCAGCCTCGAAGGAATCGACGCTCACTCGTCCAACACATCTCAACTCGTCGAGTGTGCACCGAATTCATGCTCGAAAGCATAGTGCAGCTCAATCCTCAGGCTCCATTGGACCAAACTGCTCTGATACCAACTGCAACACCCTAGCTAGTTGGCCTATGCTTAAGTCATAGGTTTCCCTGGCTAGGTGGCTGAATGTTGGTGCTGCGAACTACTACTGTTCTAGACTACTGACTGAAATTAGGGTTACGCAAAATACGGGCCAATTTGAAATTTCTTTGCAAGTACGGGGTGTGAAGCAAATAATGAGCCATGCGAATAACATAACGTATAGCGGCATAACTAAAATATAAGAGAGTGCGAGTACATACCTGTAGTGTGGAGCTTTATCAGTAGAAAGTACACATAGGGGCCCGAATGTACATAACACACCACTATATTACAATACATAGGTTTACATAGTCAGATCGTCATACATATTAGTCTGCCTAATATACAAATACACTATCAACAACAAAACTACATACACGAGCAGTACTGCTCGCTTCGTGTACGGTACAGGTCCTATCCCTACTCTCTTGTCCTGCAGTCCGCCCTCCTGCTCGGAGTCTCCTAAGCGCTCCAGAGGCTCCTCCTCCTCCTCGCTACTCAAGTTCGTCACCGCAGAAAAGTCGCGTCGTGAAACACCCCTAGCTAACTGTTTACCCGTACGTAGTAAACAATGCTCACTAGGTTGTTTTCTCCTTTGGTTGGGTTACTTTTAGCCCCTACTCTTAGCTTGGAAAATATTTCTTATTTGAAAATATGGACCAATTTGAAAATTATTCTAGTACTGTATCGGTTTGCAAATTAGGAGCCGTGTGTGATCAAGGGAACATACATATACAAACGCTAACATATCTGGCAGTTAAGGTGGTAATATTCCGGGAGGAGTGTAAATATACATATAAGTACAAGCAAGGTCCATCATATACTTACACATTGCTTAGTAATAAGTAATTATACAAGAAGTTATCAAGAGGCATAAATTATAATACAAAACGTCTATCATCATAATGCAAACTTCTCCACTTTTCTCTGGCTTTGGAATTGTCCTGCCGCCGCTATCCATCGATCTATTCGCTCTACATACCTGGACCCATAAGGAGTGGGGGTGAGAATGCTTCATTCTCAGTGGGAGTCTTTTCACGTTATCTATCGTTCATTACTCCGTTATCTTCCAGGCCACCCAGGAGATCTCTACGTGTCATGCATACTAATACCCCTACTGATTATTGTCTTTGTCTAGGTCCTAAATGGCTTTATCTACTTTACTAGGTGATTGGATAACTAATCTTGTCATTACTTAGGCTTCGTGCTCATTAACATTTCGTTACTGCTAGAGACATAATAGTCGTCTTGGGTCGTTCCCTTGACGATACATAATGCATAAACATATATCCATACATACATACTAATGCATAACCATATCTATACTCAACATACATACATTCATGCCTTTGCTCATACATCTAAATACATAGTGCATGAGGGAAATCTAGGAATCTCTTACGCATACCGGCTTACCCGGGTTAGCGTCCTTCTTAGTCCTTTCGCCCATGTAATCGTGGCCTTCGGTTACAACCAAGGTTGTCAAACTCGAGAGTTTAAGTAAACTCGTGGAGTCTCAGCAAACTCGGATCGTAAACTCGACTCGTAAACTCGTATGAGTTTACATACATAAAAAAATATGTTATAAGCAATAATGTATTTATAATTGAAATTGAATAATGTTAACTTTAAATTAAATTAATGAAAGACATATCATAAAATACACCTTAATGCATGACACTTAGTGATTCTGTCATACTTTATTCAGTATATGTATTATTTTATAGTTCAATAAAACATAGCTCAATTATGATAAATATATGAAATTAACAAAATAAACTCAATATACATTATCTAATATAAACAAAGTTAGGTAAGTATCTAACAAAGTTACAAAATTTGTACATTTTGAGGTAAACTCGTAAACTCGTGGTAGATTTTAACTCGTGAACTCGCTAGTAGAATCGAGAGTTTACTTAAACTCGTACGAGTTTACCAAAAAAGAGTTTACATAAGTGTTAACTCATTTTTGTGTAGTAAAATCGTAAACTCGTAAGAGTTTAAGAGTTAACTTGAGAGTTTAACAACCATGGTTACAACCTCTTTCTACTCCCTATCATGATGACCCGGTAGCGCTTGAATCGGAGTGGTAGCTAACCACGTTAAGCTCATAGGAGGTAATTCATCATCATGACAAGTACCACCACCCCCCTTACCGGGATGGCGAGGGACCGGCCCTTTGGTGCGATCAGACGTGGACTCGTTTCTCTTTACTTTAGTCTTAGTTCTTTACTTTTTGGGTCCCCCTTTCTTTTTTACAGGACTATTCCTGTTCTTTCTTTCAGGCCTTTGCCTGTTCTCTTTACTTTTAGGCCTTTGCCTGTTCTCTTTTCTTTCATATTCAGGTCTCTCTACCTGCGTTGCTCTTACCAATCCATCTTGCTGAATTGGTGAGGGGCGTGTCTGTAAGACCTTGCCAAGATAATAGGGATTTCCTAATCATATAACTAAACTCCTTAACTATGGTCTACCGTACCAACTGGGGTCGAGACCTCCTAATCCTTCTTTGTTTCCTAGGATTCCATTATGATCTTCATTAAACTTTAACGTGAACTTCTAATTATCTAAGGTCGCCCTAACTCTTACGACGGCCTTTCCTCATGATGCATGCTTATAACATTAAAAGGCATACATAACTATGCATGCTGGATCCCATAGAACCTTTAAAAATACAAGTTTTCAATAGGCATTCGAATGCATAAGGTTTTCGCATTCGATTGATTCTTGCATTCGAATCCCATGAGAATTCATCCGATTGAAATCCTGCTCAGGCTTTCATTCGATTGAAATCTCATGCATTCGAATCCCACAGTGAAAAATTGCCCCGAGAGTAACTTCTCCAGGGGGTTTGCTCCGCGTAACATTTTCGTCTCCACAGTGATCCAATCAGTACAGTTATGGTTTCCAAACCTCAAAATCCTCAACATCTAACTTTCCTAACTCGTTTCCTACAATTTGTATAAAAAGGTTTTTCATTCACATACACAGAAATGCATTTAAATGATCATTAAATAAACCACATAGACAGTGAGCTTAGAGTTACCCACCTTGAAACAAGTTTCTGAACCGTTAGAAATGAAGAGAAAAATATCCTCTTCGCGTGGGTGTGCTCATCCTATTTTTCCGGAGTCCAGTGGCACTTCTGCGATGTGCACAAATTTTGAACAAATGAAAGAAAGGAACGAAGCAGCCACTGAAGCAACGTGCTTCCAAAGGAAAAATGAAGTACAATGCTTCAGGAGGTTTGCCTTTTATAGGCAATTAAAAGACAAGCACTGTGCTTGATCTTTTTGTTTTATATATTATTATATTACATATTATATATTATTCTATTATATATATATATATATATATATATATATATCTATATTATATACGTATATATCTTTATATATGTTTGCAGTGGCATTCGGCCACTGCTGCTTATGTATATATAATTATTTTATATTATTATATTATAATATATATCATACATTTTATTATATACATATATATATACTTGTTTTCTGTTTCCTTTTCGTTTATGCACGCCTGCTTATGTATATATAATTATTTTATATTATTATATTATACTGTTCTTATTATTATACCTTATTATTACTATTTTATTATTATAATATACACCCCCTTATCTGTTACATCCCCCCTGTTTCATTTTTCTTTATTATAATTATTATATTTTATTATATATATTATCATATATTATACATAATTAATATATATTCTTATATACGCTATATGCGTGCAGCATGGCCGAACGGCCACTGTTACTATGATATATATATATATGTTTTGGTTTCAAGGGGCGTATGTACCTATATATTTATTATTATTATTATTATTATTATTATCATCATCATCTGCCAGGGGTGCACCTAATTATGACTAAGGTCACATGATCAATTTTGATCATATTTGCTCGCGTTTGATTCTTAATTGTTCATGTATGGTTGTTCCAAAAATATTTCGGACATACCGTTGTGCTCCCCTAATTTTTTGTGTTAATATTTTAATTTTTGCCCAGGCATTCTTGAATTTATTTTTATATTAGTGTATTTTACGGACTCCTCGAGTCGTGGTTAAATCCCGATGATAATGAAAATCACCCCGAATCTCGCAAAATTTCGCGAGATCGCGAAATCATTATTTTGACTGGTGTCTTTGGTGATTAAATTCAAGAATCTAATTTTTCAGTCTTAATAATTGACCCGCATTTATTTATTATGCGAAATCTTTGTAAGGGGAAAATTTGGGATGTTACATTCCACCCCCTTACAGAAATTTCGTCCTCGAAATTTAGAGGTAGTGAGAATTCGTACCTTTAGAACAATCCAAGGTAAGTCTTTCTCATATCGTCTTCTATTTTTTCGGTTAAGGTTACAGTGGCGGTTTTTTAGAGAAGCCGTTGTGTTCCCCCTAGCGGTTCTTGCCATTGCCCTCCTAGCACGACCCTCTTCCCTTTACCCTTCTTGTCTCCACGAGTGCCCAAGCTTTCCACGTATGTCCCCGTGCATCTGCCAAGTTCTTCAAACGTGTTTGTGTTTTCCCATCTGACATGTCCCCTTGGTGTCATTCCCATAACTCGACTTCCTTCTGAGTCCTAAGGTTTTCAGGGAAATATAGGTTGACAATTACTGTCTTGGAGCTAACTCCAGGTAAGTTGGACCTCCACTTGCTCCTGGAGGGGCCTAAAGGCGTCCCACTACGCTTCGGCTACGCCTTTCACGTGGCGATACAGACCTTTGGACATCGGTGTGCAGGATCCTCTTGAAAACGTTCTCTAACTCGAAGGTCCAATTGCCTATTTGTCTTGGTTTCCTAAGCCCTTCGTAACTTTCTGCTAGGCTTTTCTAATGGGTTGTCAACCCTACGGGTCATCTTCTGATTCCCTAACAGTCATCTTAAATGATTTCTAGTTTTCTTTATGCACTGGGTTAATCCAGACACAATGTCTATTAAAGTATCCACTTATTTATTATTATTTATTATTACTTTTTTTTCATATACTTTAGATTTGATTTCCTCCCATGGTCTCTGAGGTTCCGCTAACTGCCGTCTTCCTCCTGATACTCCTAATTAATCAAATTGGGGCAAGGGCTCCTATACTTAGTCCTGCTGAATCATCACTTTGCATCCGAAACATCTTCTACTGTATTAACCTTTCCTCCAGACGACTCTAACCATCATTCTTCCATCATTTCCATCCTATGGGATTTATGGGGTAAGGAATTTGGTTGGGGATCCTATTCTGAAGGACGTGTCCCAAAGGGAATTACTTATTTGTTTGGGGGGAATTTTAAATTTACGGCAAAGGTAAGGGCATACTAAACCTATAAATTTTTTTTCCAGCCTCTTCTCTATCAAAGTTCTACCTATCTCCGTGCTCATAATTTGTTGCCAAGCTTGTCTGACCTCTATGTCACTTCCTACTTCTTCGGATTAATGAAATTTAATCTAGATAATCTATTCAAATTTTTATGTTTCTTAGGGGTTGCCGCTTGCTTTTACTATGTTGAAGCCGCTATCTCTTGTGATCTCTCTTAAACTAGTTAGGGTCTCTATTTCATTTTCTTCCTAACTACTGTTCTATATTTAAATGGTACGCTCCTCCTAACTACATCATTCTCCTAACTAACCTTATTAGGATACCTAAAATGATCGGGTGCCCTTTTTTTTTTTGGGTCTTTTAGTTAGTCGGGAATCCCGTTGGGTTCTTAAGGAATATCTTTTTAAATTTCATTTCTTATAAAGGTAATTTACAAACTTTATTAAACCTTATTTCTTATTGAACGCAAAGGGTACCACTTGCATCATGGTTCAAATTTTGGAAAGCGTAGGCTCGATTTACGCGAGGCGCCGAAGTAAAAGAATCGTGATCTTACTACATCGGGATAGGTTGACGAGGTCGACTAGGTTCTATTAGAACGGGATGGAATAGCTCGTCTGACAGGCAATAGAATGGGGAGAGAGAACTATCTCAGATTCTATTCCTTCAAAAGAATAGAGCATTAAAGCCTGACCTAAAAACCCTCCACAAGGAAAGTCATGGATTCGCAGAGGCACTGAATTAAAAAGGATGTAAAGGCTCGGGCCTCTCCATAGGATCTCTTACAAAGGTGGGAATATATAACATGAGGGAGTGTTTTACCAAGGATAGGAACAAAGAATTTTCCAAAGAATCCTTTATGGGGAGAAAGGATGCATAGTATAAAGGAGGACTTTAATTGAGAGAAGGAACAAAGGGCTTCCTGTAGTTAAGGTTCACCTTTCGAACAATCTGTTCTCTTCCAATGAGTAACGGTTTAATCGCAGGGAGACACTAAGCAGAAGGCCAAGTTTCTCGAGAATAAGATTTACAGAGTCCACTCTGCACTAGCTATCAAGCCCTGAATACACTTAACAAGACACAGAGTTAGCTAGGCTCTATGTTTCTGAAAAACGCAACAGTTGAATGAAAGCAAAGTGATAGAGTGCATTATGCCACACTACTCCTTATCTCAAAAGATAAGACCTAGTGCATGGCGAACTGATTCTGAGTATGCACAAGAAACAAGGACACATCAGTGTTCTAGTATCACTGATTTATGCACTTGGATCTTATACCCAAAGGTGCTATACCTAAACACCGTGCTAGCTGAAAATGAGACATGCTCGGAAGTGCAGGTAAGCTCAGTCCTCAGGCTCTGTTGGACCAAACTGCTCTGATACCAAATGAAATACCCTAGCTAATTGTTTACCCGTACGTAGTAAACAATGCTCACTAAGTTGTTTTCTCCTTTGGTTGGGTTACTTTTAGCCCCTACTCTTAGCTTGGAAAATATTTCTTATTTGAAAATATGGACCAATTTGAAAATTATTCCATTACTGTATCGGTTTGCAAATTAGGAGCCGTGTGTGATCAAGGGAACATACATATACAAATGCTAACATATCTGGCAGTTAAGGTGGTAATATTCCGGGAGAAGTGTAAATATACATATAAGTACAAGCAAGGTCCATCATATACTTACACATTGCTTAGTAATAAGTAATTAGACAAGCAGTTATCAAGAGGCATAAATTATAATACAAAACGTCTATCATCATAATGCAACCTTCTCCACTTTCCTCTGGCTTTGGAATTGTCCTGCCGCCGCTATCCGTCGATCTATTCGCTCTGCATACCTGGACCCATAAGGAATGGGGGTGAGAACGCTGTGTTCTCAGTGGGAGTCTCTTCGCGTCATCTATCGTTCATTACTCCGTTATCTTCCAGGCCACCCAGGAGATCTCTACGTGTCATGCATACTAATACCCCTACTGATTATTGTCTTTGTCTAGGTCCTGAATGGCTTTATCTACTTTACTAGGTGATTGGATAACTAATCTTGTCATTACTTAGGCTTCGTGCTCATTAACATTTCGTTACTGCTAAAGACATAATAGTCGTCTTGGGTCGTTCCCTTGACGATACATAATGCATAAACATATATCCATACATACATACTAATGCATAACCATATCTATACTCATACATACATACATTCATGCCTTTGCTCATACATCTAAATACATAGTGCATGGGGGAAATCTGGGAATCTCTTACGCATACCGGCTTACTCGGGTTAGCGTCCTTCTTAGTCCTTTTGCCCATGTAACCGTGGCCTTCGGTTACAACCTCCTTCTACTCCCTATCATCATGACCCGGCAGCACTTGAATCGGAGTGGTAGCTAACCACGTTAAGCTCATAGGAGGTAATTCATCATCATGACAAGTACCACCACCCCCTTACCAGGATGGCGAGGGACCGGCCCTTTGGCGCGATCAGGCGTGGACTCGTTTCTCTTTACTTTAGTCTTAGTTCTTTACTTTTTGGGTCCCCTTTTCTTTCTTACAAGACTATTCCTGTTCTTTCTTTCAGGCCTTTGCCTGTTCTCTTTACTTTCAGGCCTTTGCCT
Organism: Nissolia schottii; assembly: GCA_003254905.1. Taxonomy (NCBI): domain Eukaryota; kingdom Viridiplantae; phylum Streptophyta; class Magnoliopsida; order Fabales; family Fabaceae; genus Nissolia; species Nissolia schottii. The sequence continues at coordinate 15,803 of QANU01003051.1, forward strand.
GTTCTATTTTCTTTCATATTCAGGTCTCTCTACCTGCGTTGCTCTTACCAATCCATCTTGCTGAATTGGTGAGGGGCGTGTCTGTAAGACCTTGCCAAGAGAATAGGGATTTCCTAATCATATAACAAACTCCTTAACTATGGTCTACCGTACCAACTGGGGTCGGGACCTCCTAATCCTTCTTTGTTTCCTAGGATTCCATTATGATCTTCATTAAACTTTAACGTGAACTTCTAATTATCTAAGGTCGCCCTAACTCTTACGACGGCCTTTCCTCATGATGCATGCTTATAACATTTAAAGGCATACATAACTATGCATGTTGGATCCCATAGAACCTTTAAAAATACAAGTTTTCAGTAGGCATTCGAATGCATAAGGTTTTCGCATTCGATTGATTCTTGCATTCGAATCCCATGAGAATTCATCCGATTGAAATCCTGCTCAGGCTTTCATTCGATTGAAAGCTCATGGATTCGACTGAAATCCCTCGGGAATTCATTCGAATCCCTTGGGCATGCATTCGAATCCCACAGTGAAAAATCGCCCCGAGAGTAACTTCTCTAGGGGGTTTGTTCCGTGTAATATTTTCGTCTCCACAGTGATCCAATCAGTACAATTATGGTTTCCAAACCTCAAAATCCTCAACATCTAACTTTCCTAACTCGTTTCCTATAATTTATATAAAAAGGTTTTTCATTCACATACACAGAAATGCATTTAAATAATCAATAAATAAACCACATAGATAGTGGGCATTGAGTTACCTACCTCGAAACAAGTTTCTGAACTGGTAGAAATGAAGAGAAAAATATCCTCTTCGCGTGGGTGTTGTAACATCCCGATTTTTTCATAGGGAAATAATCGTAAATATAATTATTATATTAATTTTCTAATCACGACTAGGAAATTAAAACGGGGAATTAATAGGTAAAATATACCTAGAAAATAAGACGTGTCGCGGCAAGAAGTTCGGCGGACAACCGAACAGCCGTTGGTTGCCGACGAAATTTTCTGATGCGCAAAAGGTGTCTGTGAAAATACTTCCCCGGAGAAAAATTCACAAACACCTTTAAATATTAACGCCCTTAGGTAGGGGGAAATTAGGGGATCGCGACGGTACCAACGGAATATTTTTTGAACGACCGTGCGCAACGCACCGAGACTGCGAGCGATAAAACACGAGTGAACCGGAATTGGGAGGAAATGAAAATTTCAGCAGCTGAACCCGAGAGAGAGGGCTGCACGGCTGATTGGGATTTTTCCAATCCCTTAAGTCATGCTTCCAAAGTCCCATCACCTTACCTTTCTTACACATGCCCATACCCACCCATACCTATGCCCATGCTTTTTACTATTCATCCAACTTTATTTAATACTTCACACTCACTATCAGCCACCCAAACCGAGTTCTCTCCCCAAAAACTCCAAGAAATATTTTCATCTCCCTCACCCTCCACAAAACCGAGGCTTCTTCCTCACAACACCAAGCAAAAATCTCATTTCTCCCCTTCTCAAAAACCGTGAGCTTACTCATAGTTTCTCTCAAGTTTCTCTTGGAGAAAGGTGGGCCCAAGCGTGGGAAGCATCGAGCTAGTGGGACTTCACTCCAATCTTTCCTCCCCCACTAGGTTTTTCTGCAAGTGGGTAATCCTAAGCTTGCCCCTCCTTGGTGGCTCTTCTATACTTGCTTGTTTGTCTATTTTGTTTATGGTTTATGCTAGAAATGCTTGGTTAGGCTAGGAAGATGATTCTGAAGGGTCCTGTGAGCTGGACTAGTTAGTTCTAGGATGACTGGAATATGTGTGAGGATCTCAAGGAGTAGCCATGAGCAAAGTGGAAAAGAAATGAAAGAAATTAAGTAGTTCGGTTTTCAGTTTCGCCCAGTGACCGACGAGTGTGGGTTCCGCAGAGAGTGACTGAATGTGAGAACATGAAAGAAAATAAGCAAGGAAGTAAGCGCTGAGAGAAGTCTGGAGCTGTTGAGCGGCGCCTGGACGGGTGCTGCGTGGGTTCCGCGGAGAGGGACCGAGAGAAGTCTAGAGAGTTGTTGAGCGGCGTCCGAAACGAGTACCAAATGGGTACGCGTAGAGTGACTGAGAGGAGTCTGTAGAGAGTTGTAGAGCGGCACCAGGAGTACTGCCGAGTGGGTTCCGCGTAGGATCCCTGGGGTGCGAATGTGAGAGAATGAGGGAAGACCAGTAAGGAAGTAAGCACTGAGTAGTTCTACAGAGAGTGACTAAGAGGAGTCTAGAGAGTTGTGGTGGTTTCCCTGGAGAGGCATGCTGAAGGGTTCCGCAGAGGATCCCTGGAAAGCAAGTGTGAGAAAACGAGAGAAAATAAACAAAGAAGTAAGCGTTGAGTGGGTTCCGCGGAGGATCCCTGGAGTGTTGCTGAGAGGTTACGCAGAGAGCCTCGAGAGTTTCTGAGTGGGTTCCGCGGAGGTTCCCTGGAGTTACCGAGTGGTTCCCTAGTGAGGGTTTTCAAGGTGGTCTTGAGGCACATAGTCCAATCATCAATGTTACAGCTATACTTAAGTGGAGGTGCGAAGAAGCTTATAATTAAAATGGGCACGGTTATAAGCGGACACACACCGAAGCTTAAGTATAGGATTTACGTGATTATATGTTTATGTGTTTGAGCAAGCATGCATCATGAGGATAGATCACTAGAAGTGATTGTTTAATGAATGAGTAATGAATAAAGTTGAGAATGAAATGTGGGAACAAGAGCACAAAGAGAAAAGATAAATGTGCATATGAAAGAAAAGAATGATGGCATGCATGACATGTCATGAAAAGAATGATAGTGTAAAGAATGAATGAATGATGATACGGTTCACTTCCGGCTTAGCCACGAGGGCGGCCCCTCGCCACCTGGTAAGGGGGTGGAGTCATGTTGGCTCGAGGCTCTGACAGAAAAGGCAGGTCGTACACCCCCAGGGGAAGAGTCCCAGGGTGTACGAGGAGGTGTGGTTAAGTCCGCTTTCGGTTACGCCGTCAGGGCGGCCCCTCGCCACCCGAGAAGGGGGTGAAGTTGTGTTCGCTCGGGGAATAGACAGAGAAGGCAGGTTGTACACCAACATGGGGACGACAGTCCTGAGGTGTACGAGGGAGTACTGGGACACAGGAAAGGATGAATGAGACCGGGGTCCAGAAGTTCACGCCTAGGTCGGAAGAACAAAATGAAAAGAAAGAAAGTAAAGAAAGGATGAATGAGACCGGGGTCCAGGAGTTCACGCCTGGCTTGGAAGAACAAAATGAAAAGAAAGAAAGTAAAGAAAGTATAAGTATATAATGAGGTATGTCTGTGTAGTCGTCAAGAGAATGCTGAAGACGGCCTATGTATATACGCGAAGTAAAGACAATGAGCACGAGAACTTAGATAAGAAAGACTAGTTCCCCTGATCACCTAGTAACATAGATAAAGTTTTTCAAGATCCTAGGCCAAGATAATAATCAGTAGGATTTTAGTATGCATGCTCACTTAGAGATCTCCTGAACGGCCGGGAGAATAACCGAGAAAATGAACCTGTGTTAGTGCTAAGGAATCCTACTGAGGACCAAGTGTTCTCACCCCCACCCCCTCGGTTATGGATCCCGCAGGTGTGCAGAGCGAACGGATTGACCCGAGGGACGTCTGGTAGACGACAGAGGACTGCAGCAGATCAAAGCCAAGGCAAAGGAATGACAGTGACATTAGGATGATATATGTATCGTCTTATGACTATGACTTTTATATGTTTTGTGTAAATATTTATTACTATGGCTATGTGTCATTATGCTTTGGGACCTTGGTTATAATTATATCTACATACACACACTCTCCATATTCTACTGCAGTTATTAGCGATTGTTGTGATATATTCTAGTTAATCACGCACCGCTCCTAGTTTATAAATTGATAAAGCACGCAAACGATTTTGAAAATGGTCCATATTTTCACGTATAAGATATTTGTAAAAATAAAAGTACGGGCTGAAGGTAACCCGACACAACGGTTAACAACCCTGTGAGCATTGCTTACTACCATGGGAGTGGGCAGTTAGCAGGGGTGTTACAGTTAGTATCAGAGCAATTTGGTCCCATGGAGCCTGAGGACTGGACTGCACCATGCTCTTGAGCATGATTCACAGTGCATGACTCTACTAAGCTGTATGTGCTATGTTAAGTGTACTAGCCTTTCCCGAGACTGATCACCTTGGGATCTGTGCAGGTACAATGCCTAGCCATGCCGCCGCGTAGGGATTCAGCACAACCTGACTGCGAGCAGGTGGACCTCGCAGACATCCTTCAGGAAATAGTCCAGACGAATGCTCAGATAGTCGCTGCATTGATTCAGAGGAACGCCCCACAGACACCGCAAGAGGTAGATGGTCAGAAGTACATCCAATTCTCGCAGGCGAATTTGCCCAAATTGGAGGGAGTAATGGACCCCGAGGTGGTCCATAGTTGGATTAGGAAGATGGAACAAGTCTTTGAGGACATAGCCTGTACAGAGGCACAGAAGGTGAAGTTTGTAGCTAGGCAGTTAGATGGAGCTGCAGGGGAATGGTGGGAGACAGCTAGGCTGGTTTTGGAGCAACAGGTAGCTCCCGTCACATGGGATCAGTTTACAGTTATGATTCTGGAGAAATATTTTCCCCAGGAGTTGCAAGACCGTAAGGAGACGGAGTTTCTGCAGTTGAAACAGGGGACGATGACAGTGGCCAAGTACACAACCAAGTTTGAGCGGCTCTGCCGGTACTGTAGCACATACCAGCTTCGGCCAAGCGAGCAGTGGAAGTGCAAGAGATATCGGCAAGGACTAAGACCCGAGATGCAGGTGTTCATTCATACCTGGGGTTTGCCAGATTACGCCACCCTGGTAAATCGATGTCTAGCACAGGAAGAGGCAAATCAGCAGTTGGAGGTGGTCAAGAACAAGAGGAAGGCAGTGGAGCAAGGGAGCCAGTCACAGGAGCCCCGGAAGAAGGGATCTGGAGGACAATATCCATACCAGCCTTAGCAGCAACAGCAATGATAGACTCAGGACCAGCCATGGCAGGACCAACCGCAACAGGGGGAGATCGCAGGCCACCTTGGCCGAAGTACGGCAAATTCCATGGTGGAGAGTGCTTGATGGGGGCGGCCGTTTGCTACCGATGTGGGAAACCCGGCCACGTCTCCAAGACATGTAGGGCAGTCCTTCCCGTCAACTAATCGGGTGTCTGCCACCGATACGGAAAAAGCGGACATTTTGCCAGGCAGTGCACCGCGGCCCAACCTGCCACCCAACCGACGGTTCCACCGCAAGGACGAGTCTTCACCATGTGGTCCGACTACGAGGACATACAAAGGAAAGCTGGAGTAGAAGACTGAACCGTGGTAAGAATAGTGAATGCTTAGATCCTTTAGTGACGCTATAATTTCGGGGCGAAATTCTTTTAAGGGGGTAGAATGTAACATCCCGATTTTTCCATAGGGAAATAATCGTAAATATAATTATTATATTAATTTTCTAATCACGACTAGGAAATTAAAATGGGGAATTAATAGGTAAAATATACCTAGAAAATAAGATGTGTCGCGGCAAGAAGTTTAGCGGACAACCAAACAGTCGTTGTTAGCCGACGAAATTTTCTGATGCGCAAAAGGTGTTCGTGAAAATACTTCCCCGGAGAAAAATTCACAAACACCTTTAAATATTAACGCCCTTAGGTAGGGGAAATTAGGGGATCGCGACGGTACCAACGGAATATTTTTCGACTCACCTAGACTGTGAGCGATAAAAGACGAGCGAACCGGAACCGGGAGGAAATGAAAATTTTAGCAGCTGAACCCGAGAGAGAGGGCTGCACGGCTGATTGGGATTTTTCCAATCCCTTAAGTCATGCTTCCAAAGTCCCATCACCTTACCTTTCTTACACATGCCTATACCCGCCCATACCTATGCCCATGCTTTCTACTATTCATCCAACTTTATTTAATACTTCCCACTCACCATCAGCCACCCAAACCGAGTTCTCTCCCCAAAAACTCCAAGAAATATTTTCATCTCCCTCACCCTCCACAAAACCGAGGCTTCTTCCTGATGAAAGCCTTTTTAACCACTGTCTCGATTCTTGACACAGCTTAGGTTTTGTCACAACTATGCCAAGCTCGTAGAAAGCTTATCTGCGCTTTTGTCGTTCAAATTAAATTTATATATATCGTACTTTACGGCTTTTAGATTCCAAAGGAATCCAATTGCAGTATAGTCGTGTATAGTCGAATCTACAGAGAGTTGCAAAAATACCGTTCTTGAGTTAGTTCAATTAAACAATCGGGTGAATGATTTGATAGTTTTGTTTTATTAAACTAATTAAGTAAATAAACAACATAAAAGGTAAATAGGGAACAAATCAGAGGTAGTTCCGGAGCTTGTTGGGAATTTTAATCACATCATAGTTTTATGCATCCAGTTATTTATTTCATAGAACTATCATTTGATTGCCCGCCACCAGTTCTTAACTTGTCATCACTTTCGCGCATGACAAGATCACAGGTTTCCTTTGTTAAACTGTCACTTTCGCACACGAGCTTAACAAAGTACGCCAGCGTTAATCCAGATGTTAAAACGGCTAATCTTTATTCTAGTTACGGCAACAAGATTAGATGAAATGGTTTAGGTTAGACTCTAATTATTGTAACTTTCGTTCACAATGTTCAAGTCTCAAATCTAGTTAAGCATAATGATGTTGATCTTAACTTGGTTATGATTTAATTAGCATAACTTTCGTTCATACAACTAAATCCCAAACCAAGAATCAAAACATTAAACAAAGACTAGCATTAAGCATAAAACCATTCAAGCAAATCATAAGGAAAAGAGGGTTAGGAACAAGTAAGCTACAATAATGACCAAAATCCCAACAAAAAGAGGGTTAGGAACCCATCTTACAAGAGTATCTCGGAGGCAAAGGTTAGACGCTTACCATGACACGTTACCACGCTATCATGGTCATGGCTTCGCCAAGCTTCCTCGATCTCCGGCTCCTTCACAAGCCTCGTCTTAGTTCGTAACCTAACCTAAATTAACGAGGCTTTAAAAGTACAAAAGAAATGGAAAAAAGAATGGATTTTGGTGAGGGAAAGGGGTGGATGGAAGATGCCCTAAAATGATACTCGGCCAGCCTATTTATAGGCGTTTTTGGGAAGTGACCGCTCAGCGGTGTGGTACCGCCGCTGAGCAGTGGGTCAAAAACGGCGGCGCGTACACGGTTTCATTAATTGCTGGTGGCGGCTTGAGGTGGCGCCAGGCTGGAGCATTTATTGCGGGTCAAAAGCGGTGGCCGACCTCCAACCGCTCAGCGGTAAGGGTTTAACCGCTGAGCGGTTTACTTCAAAGCGCTGAGCGCACCTTCCTGTCCGCTGAGCGATGCCTCTCTGATTTGCTTTTAAGCTCTTTTCCATTTCTGTCCTTGTTATCCATTCTTCATGGGATTTATTCTTTATCTTTATGCTTGCATCCATTCTTCAAAATATATTTAAAACCTACAAAATATGGGGAATTCATTAGATAATTTGTTAAAAAGTTTGTAGATAAGTGCCATTTTAATATGTCAATTTTGTGTAAATTGGGCACTTATCACTCCCCCTGACTTAAGACCTTGTTTGTCCTCAAACAAGAGGTAATAGAATTATTCTACAAGAGATTAATGCTTATGAACACTCGGTTAATGCATTGAATTGAAAAGTTTCAGACAGTTTAAGCTTGAGACCTTGTGAAACATCATAGAACTTGAACAAGTCATATGCACAATTACTCGAATGCTATAAGCAAATCACACTATCCAATGTCTTTTCCACCAAGGAAATTATATTTATGCACACAATGGTCAGTGGACCAATTTGGGGTGAGTGTTTCGCTCAATATCACCATTGAATCACAACAATTTAAATTTGTTACCTGTCTCACCATTCAATGCATGTATGGTCATGCAAGGATCACAGAAGGACTTCCAAGGGTTGTAATGGGGCTAGGCTTCAAAGAATATTGGTTTTCTGGATATGCAAATGTTTCCAATCAAGAGAGCATTGAAAACAACTTCTTGTTGTCACCTGTTTTCTTTTCAACCCCTTTTCTCCTTGATTTTCTTTTATCTTCTATCCCTTTTTCTTTTTCTTCTTTTTGTTTTGGGATAGAATGTTTTTCCTTTGCTTCTTGCTTTTGTTCTTTTCATTTTTGTTTCTTTCACCTTGGCTTACCCTTACCTCCCCCTGACTTGGATCTTTGCACATAATCCAATTTGAATGCTCTCTTAATCTAGAAATTAAGGGATAACATTGTTTTTCTACTTATGGTTCGGGGATTATGAACAAAAATTTTCTAATGTTAGGCTCAAATGGGGTGGCAAAGGATATTCCTACGTAAAGGTTGGTTTTATTTGGCCATGTGGGTTTAAATTCTAAAGAACAAAATGCCTTGATCATTTCCCATTATTCCCATACAATTATGAAAATTAGAGACTCGAACAAATTCAATCTTGCAAAACAATGGTGATTCTCTCTATCTCACTTAGTGTATGGCTCACTCCCTTACTTGGTTAGGTTTCATTTCCTTGATTTCAAAACATCTTCAAGGTTATGCTTATGCAAACAAGTAGATAAATGCATAGTGACATGTTCATGGTATCTATGTATGTACTCACAAAGTCTATAATAGCTATTGAAACAATTTAATTCATGATTTATGTTCATGCATCAAACCAAGTAAATAAGCTACTACTTTGTTTTTTTTAACAAACAAGTCTTTAAGTAAAATATCCTACTAATTTAAAGGAAATTAAGGTGCTAGAAAATAAAAAATGCTCCCTGTTCATGGTGAGTGTCTTGAAGTAGCCTTCTTGATGTGTCCTGCTTGTTAAACTACTTCCTCTTGCTTCAATGTGTTGAGGAGATAGAGGCTCATCCTTCTTAAGGAATCATGCTCTTCGTCCTCTAGAAGTGTGTCTCTCTTTTGTTGTTGTTAGGAAACTCCATTAGTTGTTCTTCGGCCTGCAAAAACAATCAAAGAAAATTTCCTTTCTTCCAAGTAGTATTAGAGAGATCATGTTTTATTTTGAATCCTTGTTGTAGACAGAATTCCCTACAATCTTGCGGACAGAAATTCCCGCTTAAGTGGTCAGAATTTCCCACTTCTTATGGACAGAATTTACCACTCCTTGTGGACAAAATTTCCCACAATGATTTAGGTATTCAAAACAAAACATTTCGTCGATCTTAAGGTTCTTTTAGAAAGATTCTTTTCTTTAAAATTTCTTTTCTTTAATAAGAATCCTTTTTCAATTAACTCTTGTGCACCTTTTTCAAATAATTGCTTAAAAGGTTTAAAATCTGTCATTAGTTTTAGAAATAAAAAATGCTTCAAGTTTAGCTTAATTGAAAAGAATTAGCATTTTGAATTTCAAACCTAATTACAAGATTTAAATGATCTCTATTTCTTTTTCACCATATTATAAGAAATGTTCTTAACACCTTAAAATTAATTAACCTTTAAAATTAATAAGTACTAAAAGAACAAAACTCACAAATCACTGGGTTGCCTCCCAGTCAGCGCTTGTTCAACGTCGTTAGCTCGACGCCTATTTTTGGCTAGGTTTGTTACCTCTCCGAGTTGTGTCTTCGGTTTTGGTCGGAGTTAAACCTGGTATAGACTTACGAACAGAACATGCTAACCAAAAACATTAGAACAAGATAATAATAACAACTACGAAACTATCTACAACATTCACAATTGCTTAATTAAACAAAACTCAAGCAACGTATTTTTGACGCAACTCCCCGGCAACGGCACCAAATTTGATGAAAGCCTTTTTAACCACTTTCTCGATTCTTGACACAGCTTAGGTTTTGTCACAACTATTCAAATTAAATTTATATATATCCTACTTTACGGCTTCCAGATTCCAAAGGAATCCAATTGCAGTATAGTCGGGTATAGTCGAATCCACAGAGAGTTGCAAAAATACCGTTCTTGAGTTAGTTCAATTAAACAATGGGGTGAAGGATTTGATAGTTTTGTTTTATTAAACTAATTAAGTAAATAAACAACATAAAAAGTAAATAGGGAACAAATCAGAGGTAGTTCCGGAGCTTGTTGGGAATTTTAATCACATCATAGTTTCATGCATCCATTTATTTATTTCATAGAACTATCATTTGATTGCCCGCCACCAATTCTTAACTTGTCATCACTTTCGCGCATGACAAGATCACAGGTTTCCTTTGTTAAACTGTCACTTTCGCACACGAGCTTAACAAAGTACGCCAGCGTTAATCAAGATGTTAAAACGGCTAATCTTTATTCCAGTTACGGCAACAAGATTAGATGACATGGTTTAGGTTAGACTCTAATGATTGTAACTTTCGTTCACAACGTTCAAGTCTTAAATCTAGTTAAGCATAATGATGTTGATCTTAACTTGGTTATGATTTAATTAGCATAACTTTCGTTCATACAACTAAATCCCAAACCAAGAATCAAAACATTAAACAAAGACTAGCATTAAGCATAAAACCATTCAAGCAAATCATAAGGAAAAGAGGGTTAGGAACAAGTAAGCTACAATAATGACCAAAATCCCAACAAAAAGAGGGTGAGGAACCCATCTTACAAGAGTATCTCGGAGGGAAAGGTTAGACGCTTACCATGACACGTTACCACGCTATCATGGTCATGGGTTCGCCAAGATTCCTTGATCTCCGGCTCCTTCACAAGCCTCGTCTTTGTTCCTAACCTAACCTAAATTAACTAGGCTTTAAAAGTATAAAAGAAATGGAAAAAAGAATGGATTTTGGTGAGGGAAAGGGGTGGATGGAAGATGCCCTAAAATGATACTCGGCCAGCCTATTTATAGGCGTTTTTGGGAAGTGACCGCTCAGCGGTGTGGTACCGCCGCTGAGCGGTGGGTCAAAAACGGCGGCGCGTACACGGTTTCATTAATTGCTGGTGGCGGCTTGAGGTGGCGCCAGGCTGGAGCATTTATTGCGGGTCAAAAGCGGTGGCCGACCTCCAACCGCTCAGCGGTAAGGGTTTAACCGCTGAGCGGTTTACTTCAAAGCGCTGAGCGCACCTTCCTGTCCGCTGAACGATGCCTCTCTGATTTGCTTTTAAGCTCTTTTCCATTTCTGTCCTTGTTCTCCATTCTTCATGGGATTTATTCTTTATCTTTATGCTTGCATCCATTCTTCAAAATATATTTAAAACCTACAAAATATGGGGAATTCATTAGATAATTTGTTAAAAAGTTTGTAGATAAGTGCCATTTTAATATGTCAATTTTGTGTAAATTGGGCGATTTCCAGTTTCGCCCAGTGACCGACGAGTGTGGGTTCTGCGGAGAGTGACTGAATGTGAGAACATGAGAGAAAATAAGCAAGGAAGTAAGCACTGAGAGGAGTCTGGAGCTGTTGAGCGGTGCCTGGACGGGTGCTGCGTGGGTTCCGCGAAGAGGGACTGAGAGGAGTCTAGAGAGTTGTTGAGCGGCGTTCGGAACGTGTACCAAATGGGTACGCGTAGAGTGACTAAGAGGAGTTTGTAGAGAGTTGTAGAGCGGCACTAGGAGTGCTGCTGAGTGGGTTTCGTGTAGGATCCCTGGGGTGCGAATAAGAGAGAATGAGAGAAAACCAATAAGGAAGTAAGCACTGAGTAGTTCTGCAGAGAGTGACTGAGAGGAGTCTAGAGAGTTGTGGTGGTTTCGCAGGAGAGGCATGCTGAAGGGTTCCATGGAGGATCTCTGGAAAGCGAGTGTGAGAAAACGAGAGAAAATAAACAAAGAAGTAAGCGTTGAGTGGGTTCCGCGTAGGACCCCTGGAGTGCGAGTGCTGAGTGGGTTCCATAGAGGATCCCTAGAGTGTTGCTGAGAGGTTACGCGGAGAGCCTGGAGAGTTTCTGAGTGGGTTCCGCGGAGGTTCCCTGGAGTTACCAAGTGGTTCCCTAGTGAGGGTTTTCAAGGTGGTCTTGAGCAAGGTTGTCAAACTCGAGAGTTTAAGTAAACTCGTGGAGTCTCAGCAAACTCGGATCGTAAACTCGTATGAGTTTACATACGTAAAAAAATATGTTATAAGCAATATAATTAGGAACTAAATTAAATAATGTATTTATAATTGAAATTGAATAATGTTAACTTTAAATCAAATTAATGAAAGACACATCATAAAATACACCTTAATGCATGACATTTAGTGGTTATGTCATACTTTATTCAGTATATGTATTATTTTATAGTTCAATAAAACATAGCTCAATTATGATAAATATATGAAATTAACAAAATAAACTCAATATACATTATCTAATATAAACAAAGTTAGGTAAGTATCTAACAAAGTTACAAAATTTGTACATTTTGAGGTAAACTCGTGAACTCGTAGGTAGATTTTAACCCGTGAACTCGCTAGTAGAATCGAGAGTTTACTTAAACTCGTACGAGTTTACCAAAAAAGAGTTTACATAAGTGTTAACTCGTTTTTGCGTAGTAAAATCGTAAACTCGTAAGAGTTTAAGAGTTAACTCGAGAGTTTAACAACCATGGTCTTGAGGCACATAGTCCAATCATCAATGTTACAGCTATACTTAAGTGGAGGTGCGAAGAAGCTTATAATTAAAATGGGCACGGTTATAAGCGGACACGCACCGAAGCTTAAGTATAGGATTTATGTGATTATATGTTTATGTGTTTGAGCAAGCATGCATCATGAGGATAGATCACTAGAAGTGATTGTTTAATGAATGAGTAATGAATAAAGTTGAGAATGAAATGTGGGAACAAGAGCACGAAGAGAAAAGATAAATGTGCATATGAAAGAAAAGAATGATGGCATGCATGAAATGTGATGAAAAGAATTATGGTGTAAAGAATGAATGAATGATGATACGGTCCGCTTCCGGCTTAGCCACGAGGGCGGCCCCTCGCCACCCGGTAAGGGGGTGGAGTCATGTTGGCTCGAGGAACAGACAGAAAAGGCAGGTCGTACACCCCCAGGGGAAGAGTCCTAGGGTGTACGAGGAGGTGTGGTTAAGTTCGCTTCCAGTTACGCCGTCAGGGCGGCCCCTCGCCACCCGGGAAGGGGGTGGAGTTGTGCTCGCTCGGGGAACAGACAGAGAAGGCAGGGCGTACACCACCATGGGGACGACGGTCCTGAGGTGTACGAGGGAGTACTGGGACATAGGAAAGGATGAATGAGACCGGGGTCCAGGAGTTCACGCCTGGCTCGGAAGAACAAAATGAAAAGAAAGAAAATAAAGAAAGTATAAGTATATAATGAGGTATGTCTGTGTAGTCATCAAGAGAATACTCGAGACGGCCTATGTATATACGCGAAGTAAAGACAATGAGCACGAGAACTTAGATAAGAAAGACTAGTGTCCCTGATCACCTAGTAACATAGATAAAGCTATTCAGGATCCTAGGCCAAGATAATAATCAGTAGGATTTTAGTATGCATGCTCACTTAGAGATCTCCTGAACGGCCCGGAGAATAACCGAGAAAATGAACCTGTGTTAGTGCTAAGGAATCCCACTGAGGACCAAGTGTTCTCACCCCCACCCCCTCGGTTATGGATCCCGCAGGTGTGCAGAGCGAACGGATTGACCCGAGGGACGTCTGGTAGACGACAGAGGACTGCAGCAGATCAAAGCCAAGGCAAAGGAATGACAATGACATTAGGATGATATATGTATCGTCTTATGACTATGACTTTTATATGTTTTGTGTAAATATTTATTACTATGGCTATGTGTCATTATGCTTTGGGACCTTGGTTGTAATTATATCTATATACACACACTCTCCATATTCTACTACGGTTATTAGCGATTGTTGTGATATATTCTGTTAATCACGCACAGCTCCTAGTTTATAAATTGATAAAGCACGCAAACGATTTTGAAAATGGTCCATATTTTCGCGTATAAGATATTTGTAAAAGTAAAAGTACGGGCTGAAGGTAACCCGACACAACGGTTAACAACCCTGTGAGCATTGCTTACTACCATGGGAGTGGGCAGTTAGCAGGGGTGTTACAGGTGTGCTCATCCTATTTTTTCGGAGTCCAGTGGCGCTTCCGCGATGTGCACAAATTTTGAACAAATGAAAGAAAGGAATGAAGCAGCCACTGAAGCAACGTGCTTCCAAAGGAAAAATGAAGTACAATGCTTTAGGAGGTTTGCCTTTTATAGGCAATTAAAAGACAAGCACTGTGTTTGATCTTTTTGTTTTATATATTATTATATTACATTCTATTATATATATATCTATATTATATACATATATATCTTTATATATGTTTGCAGTGGCATTCGGCCACTGCTGCTTATGTATATATAATTATTTTATATTATTATATTATACTATTCTTATTATTATACCTTATTATTACTATTATATTATTATAACATACACCCCTTTATCTGTTACATCCCCCCTGTTTCACTTTTCTTTATTATAATTATTATATTTTATTATATATATTATCATATATTATACATAATTAATATATATTCTTATATACGCTATATGCGTGCAGCATGGCCGAACGGCCACTGTTACTATTATATATATATATATATATTTTCTTATTTTATATTATACAATATATGTTATATTACTATATTTATATATATGTTTTGGTTTCAGGGGGCGTATGTACCTATATATTTATTATTATTATTATTATTATCATCATCATCTGCTAGGGGTGCACCTAATTATGACTAAGGTCACATGATCAATTTTGAACATGTTTGCTCGCGTTTGATTCTTAATTGTTCATGTATGGTTGTCCCAAAAATATTTCGGACATACCGTTGTGCTCTCCTAATTTTTTGTGTTAATATTTTAATTTTTGCCGAGGCATTCTTGAATTTATTTTTATATTAGTGTATTTTACAGACTCCCTTGAGTCGTGGTTAAATCCCGATGATAACGAAAATCACCCCGAATCTCGCAAAATCTCGCGAGATCGCGAAATCATTATTTTGACTGGTGTCTTTGGTGATTAAATTCAAGAATCTAATATTTCAGTCTTAATAATTGACTCGCATTTATTTATTATGCGAAATCTTTGTAAGGGGAAAATTCGGGATGTTACACGTCGGACGAAGCAGCGTGGCCGAGCTGAGAGTACCCTCTTTCTGGCCGTGGTCCTGCGGCCTCGTGCTCGGACAGTCGGAGTAGACGCACTGGGGTCTGTGACTGGCGTCGGGGCTGCTGTGGGGGTCGGCTCTGGCTCCGATGGAGGCATCTCCTCCTCACCGTTAAGGCAAATCGGGTCTCGGCTGCTGCTCCTTGGACGCTCATCAATCTAGATCGGATGCATCGGTGATGATCCTGGGACACCAATTCTACGCCTAGGGGGCGTCGCCGGCTCGTCAGGTACTCGCACCGGTGCGAAGGTACTCGTCTCAAGGAGAGTATCCGTGCGGTAGTTACGCATGCGAGTGCGAGTGAATAACCACACGTCCTTTGTTGACGGAGACGTCATGGCTGCAAGCTAGATCCATAACCGAGTCGGGGTGAGAACCCTTGGTCCTCAGTGGGTTTTCGTATCTATCAATGGTTCATTTACTCAGGTATCCTCCAGACCATTCAGGGGATTTCTAAGTGATCATGCATACTACAAACCCTACTGGTTATTATCTTTTACTAAAACCCTGAACAGCTTTATCTAAGTTAGCTAGGAGACTGGGGAACTAGTGTTTCTTACTAAGTTCACGTGCTTGTTGACCTTACATTTCGGTTACAATTCTACTAATCATCTCGGGTCGTTCCTTGACGTTACATAATGCACTAAGAGTTTAAATATATATCGACTCATATACAGACATTCATTCAATCACAGATATATAATTACATAGTGCATGGGGGTATTGGGAACCTCTTACGCATACCGGCTTGTCAGGTTAGCGTCCTTCTTCTCCGCTTTGGCACATACCAGCTTGTCGGGTTAGTGCATCTTTTCCTACGCATACAGGCTTGCCGGGTTAGCGCTTTCTCTCCTTACGCGTACCGGCTGGCCGGGTTAGCGCTTTTTCCTTTACTTCCTCATTTTTCTGTCCATCCATTACCTTCCTTGTGTTATTAACCTCTTCGAACCAATCCACCCTTGGAAGACTGACTCGTTAACCAATCCTCACTGGTGGGGACGGGCAAGGTAACACATCAACCAATCCAACTTTGTGAACTGGTGAGGGGCTTGTCTGTAAGACTTTGCCAAGAGAGGGCTTCCTAGCATATAAATATTTATGTGTTCCCTAGGTTCCATTTTGATCTTTATACATTAGGTGATTAACCTCTAATTCTCTAGGATTGTCCTAACACCTATGCACAACCTATTCCTCATGATGCATGCTCTAATACACAATAATGGACTCATCCTTACTCATTAGATCCCTTGGAACCACCAAAGTCTCAAGTCTGCCAGGTTTCATTCGAATACTTAGAGGGGCATTCGAATGAAATCCCTCGGAGTTCTTTCATTCGATTGAAATGAGTTTTCATTCGACCGAATCCCTCAGCATTCTTTCATTTGAATACTAGGGGATTCATTCGATTGAAATCCTGAAATTTTCTTTCATTCGACTGCAGGGGAATTCATTCGAAAGAAAGCTCATTTTGGCTTTCATTCGACTGAAAACCTCATGTATTCGAATGAATGCTGAAAAATCGCCTCCTCGAGACTCCAGTTCTCAATTTCCACAGTTCCTAGGGTTCTAATTAGTACAGTTATGCATTTCATTTCTCAATATTTCTCAAAACCCTTTTTACCCTATATCCCCCCAAAATACTACTTAATAGTTCTACAGTCAGATACACAGATGTACACATATACATTTAAAAATTAAACCACATAGACAGTGGGCTAAGAGTTACCCACCTCCGATGAAGATTCCGAATTGGTGGTCTTGAAGGGGAGAATTTCCTCTTCAGGATGACGTGCTCCGGTGATTTTTCTGAGGCTCTGGCACGAAACTTAGATGTGTTGGAACGGGACCGTCAGTTGGGGAAAGAGGCGTAACTTTTGAAAAGTTACGTGGTTATTTATAATCACGCACAGTAAATCCATTTCTTTTCTTTTTCCTTTTCTTTTCTCTCCTTTCTTTTCTTTGTTTTTGCTGAAGCTCTGCTTCAGTTTCTTTTTATTATTATTATATTATTATTTATTATTTAGCTTCCCTTAGAAGTTAACCCCCTCCTATCTGGCTCCGTTTTCGCTTAGTCGCGTTTTGTTCGAAACGTCGCGCATTCGGTTGCCCTAAAAATATTCCGGACATACCGTTGTGATCCATTTATTTTTCCCTTCGGTCCGGGATCCTTTTTCCATGGATCAAGGACTTTCTTACCGAGTCGGGAACTCCCACGGACGTTTTTCAGTATCCGAGAAGTTTTCGTTCAAGTCGAAACTCGTCCTGCAACTCCAAAAAATTACGGAATGACTAAACCTATGATAAGTCAATTTTATACCCTAAGTTATTACTCTATAAGTGAGCAATACTAAAATATGTAGGTTTAATACTTAATCAATACATTTTTACACATTGTCCTCTTTTGAGA
>QANU01003060.1:0-21003 GCA_003254905.1 Nissolia schottii
TATTCATCATATCTTTTCTTTCTTTCTTTTCATTTTGTTCTTCCGGGCCAGGCGTGAACTCCAAGGACCCCGGTCTTATTCATTTTGTTCTTCCGAGCCAGGCGTGAACTCCTGGACCCCGGTCTCATTCATCCTTTCTTTTCCTGTGTCCCAATACTCCCTTGTACACCTCAAGACCGTCGTCCCCATGGTGGTGTACGACCTGCCTTCTTTGTCTGTTCCCCGGGCCAACATGACTCCACCCCCTTACCGGGTGGCGAGGGGCCGCCCTCGTGGCTAAGCCGGAAGCGGACCATATCATCATTCATTCATCACATCATAATCTGCTCATCTTTTCATCTCATGTCATGCATCTCTTCATTCTTTTCTCTCATATGCATATTTATCTTTTCTCACCATGCTCTTGTTCCTACATTTCATTCTCATCTTTATTCATTACTCATTCATTAAACAATCACTTCTAGTGATCTATCCTCATGATGCATGCTTGCTCAAACACATAAACATATAATCACATAAATCCTATACTTAAGCTTCGGTGCGTGTCCACTTATAACCGTGCCCATTTTAATTATAAGCTTCTTCGCACCTCCACTTAAGTATAGCTATAACATTGATGATTGGACTATGTGTCTCAAGGCAACCTTGAAAACCCTCACTAGGGAAACACTCGGTAACTCCAGGGAACCTCCGCGGAACCCACTTAGAAACTTTCCAGGCTCTCCGCGTAACATCTCAGCAATACTCCAGGGATTCTCCGCGAAATCCACTTAGAAACTCTCCAGGCTCTCCGCGTATCCTCTCAGCAACACTCTAGGGATCCTCCGCGGAACCCACTCAACAATCGCACTCCAAAGGTCCTACGCGGAACCCACTCAACGCTTACTTCTTGGTTTATTTTCTCTCGTTTTCTCACTCACTTTCCAGGGACCCTCCGCGTAACCCTTCAGCATGCCTCTCCAGGGAGACCACAAGAACTCTCTATACCCCTTTCAGTCACTCTCCGCAGAACGACTCAGTGCTTACTTCCTTACTGGTCTTTTCTCATTCTCTCATATTCGCACCCCTAGGGATCCTACGCGGAACCCACTCGGTAGCACTCCTGGTGCCGCCCAACAACTCTCTACAGACTCCTCTCAGTCACTCTACGCGTACGTATCTGGCACCTGTTCCGGACGCCGCTCAACAACTCGACTCCTCTCGGTCCCTCTCCGCGGAACCAACGCAGCACCAGTCCAGGCGCCGCTCAACAACTCCAACTCCTCTCAGCGCTTACTTCCTTGCTTATTTTCTCACATGTTCTCACATTCGGTCACTCTCCGCGGAACCCACGCTCGTCGGTCACTGGGCGAAACTAGAAACCGAACTGCTTAATTTCTTTCATTTCTTTTCCACTTTGCTCATGGCTACTCCTTGAGATCTTCACACATATTCCAATCATCATAGAACTAACTAATCCAGGTCACAAGACCCTTCAGAATCATCTTCCTAGCCTAACCAAGCATTTCTAGCATAAACCATAAACAAAACATACAAACAAGCAAGTATAGAAGAGCCACTAAGGAGGGGCAAGCTTAGGATTACCCACCTGCAGAAAAACCTGGTGGGGGAGGAAAGATTGGAGTGAAGTCCACTAGCTTGATGCTTCCAAGGCTTGGGGTCACCTTTCTCCAAGAGAAACTTGACAGAAACTACGAGTAAGCTCACGTTTTTTTTTGAGAAGGGGAGAAATGAGATTTTTGCTTGGTGTCGTGAGGAAGAAGCCTCGATTTTGTGGAGGATGAGGGAGATGAAAATATTTCTTGGAGTTTTTGGGGAGAGACTCGGTTTGTGTGGTTGATGGTGAATGGGAAGTATTAAATAAAGTTAGATGAATAGTAGAAAGCATGGGCATAGGCATGGGTGGGTATGGGCATGAAAAGTAAGGTGATGGGACTTTGGAAGCATGACTTAAGGGATTGGAAAAATCCCAATCAGCCGTGCAGCCCTCTCTCTCTCGGGTTCAGCTGCTGAAATTTTCATTTCCTCCCGGTTCCGGTTCGCTCGTGTTTTATCGCTCGCAGTCTCAGTGCGTCGCGCACGGTCGTCCGAAAAATATTCCGTTTATACCGTCGCGATCCTCTAATTCCCCTCTACCTAAGGGTATTAATATTTAAAGGTGTTTGTAAATTTTTCTCCGGAGGAGTATTTTCACGGACACCTTTTGTGCTTCAGAAAATTTCTTCGGCGAACAACGATTGTTTGGTTACCTGCCGAACTTCTTGCTGCGACACGTCTTATTCTCTAGGTATATTTTAACTATTAATTCCCCATTTTAATTTCCTAGTCATGATTAGAAAATTAATATAATAATTATATTTACGATTATTTCCCTATGGAAAAATCGGGATGTTACACCAGGGACTCTTTTGCCGAGCCGAAAAATTCTACGGACGTCTTTCAGTATCCCAGAAATTTCCGTTCGAGTCGAAACTCGTCCGGCGACTCCCGAAAATTATAAAACAGCTAAACCTAGTCTGTCTCTCCAATTTTCCAGGGTTTTGGACGTTTAACTCTACTTCCCTCGTTTTCTCGACTTTTCTCGGCCGCTCTCGGCTGCCAACGGATAATTTACTGGCTCGTAGAAGCACGGGGATGTTACATTGCCCTATTTAGATTAATTTGAGGAGCTATGTTGCTCTAATTGGGTAGGCAAGCAGGAAGGGGAGCCATAAAAGGTTTGGAAGGCTTGCTATCTTTAAAGTCTCGCCGACCAAATCTATTTTTACTCTTTTCGAAGAGTCTTTTCATGGTTTCAAAACTCGCTTCGTGAAGATTTTCTTTAAGGAGGAGATTCGAGGTGCATTCTTGAGCTCTAATGGGGCTCCCCTTTTTCCTCTTCATTGGAACAAGGATTGGGTTTCAAAGAATGCTCCAAAGTTAGTGTTGACTGAGTATGAGGAAAAAGTGGTAAAGATGCTTGTAGAGCATTTTGAGCACAAGCCATTTGCACTATCTAAGCTTAAGAGTTCCCACTTTAAGAAATATCTCGGTTAGCTTTCTATGTTGTTGTAGCTTCCTTTTGCTTATTGGTTTTTCCTAGTGATTAATATCTTATTCTCTTTTCTCTTTTGTAGGCAAGCTGGCCCCGAAGAACCTTGCCTCCCTGCTCAATAGATGCAATGTTGAAGGAAGCTATTTGGCTAGACACCGATCATCCACAGCTAGTTGTGAGCCTCTTGTCCTTAACCCTGTTCGGGAACTTTGGGAGATTTTGGTGTTCAGGGCGCCCCTACTGATGAGTTGGAAGTAACCAGTTTAGAGGACTTGGTGCCCCTTACACATAAACGCTCCCGTGTTAGTTCTTCCTGGGAGAAGGGCATAGGGGTGATCCTTTGAGCTCATTTATACTTGTTGATGACCCTCAGGTGTCCATTTTATCAGATAGCTTTAACCCTCATTATCATTTTGAGAGCATCCTAAGGGTTCATAAGAAGACGGATCTCGAGAAGGATCTGACGGTGAAGGAGTGAATGGGGGTTGGGCTTCGTGGGATTATGCAGTTTTTTTGTGCTGCAGTTATGGCTGAGCGGCGTATGATTTGGAAAGATGTGTAGATAAAGAGCCTTAAATTGGAGGCCAAGGAGGCCTAGCAGGAGGGCCGAAGGGCTCAGATGGCTCAAGAGGAGGTCTAGTGAGAGGTTAAGGAGGCTACTTCCCGAGCTGAGAGGGCTGAACAAGAGTTAGCAGAAGCCAAGATGAGACTCGTTAGAGTAGAGCCCTCAAGAACAAGAAGGGGTGCCCGGGCACAGAAGTGGAAGGCCCATACTTGGGAGACTGAGACAACATGGTATGAGTTCACCGTAGCTACATTAAAAAATTTGTTGGACCAAGATGATCTCTTTTCTCTTGGGGCCGACATCCCGTTTTAGTGCTACTGGTCGGGCGGTGGGGTCAAAAATTATTGAAGAGGAGATTGTGCTCGAAAAAGAGGATCCCTAGATCGAACCGAGCAGTGATTCTACCTAGGAGGATTAGCCTTTTTTTTTTTATTTATTTTGTTGAACTTTTAGGCGAAGTTCTCTTGTATTTGCATGCTCGTTCTTCCTTGAATTTGAGAAACTTTGGCCTATAATATTTATGAGATCACTTGATATTTTGTGTGTTTCTTGCATTCTTGCCTTTTTTTTAAAAAATTGTGCAGACAATTTAGTTGCATGTTGGTTGTTTTGATAACCTCTAAGCTTACATCTAAGCTTGATTTTTGGGATCAATTTTTTTGGCCATGGCTTTCGAGTGAGGAATTTCTCCTTTTGATTGGCCCTTAGGCCATTGTTTCGGTAAGGAAGTTCATCCTTGTATACATAATATGTAGAGAAGTAAAAAACTTTATTAATGACCGGGCTGTGTACCGTTCAACATTTGGGCCTGTTAAAAACCCCCCAAGGAAAACTGGTTGGGAAAAGAGTACCCTCCTGCCAAGTTTTATACTATTTCCTAGGCCTTCTTTCACTTGATAGGGTCCTTCGCAATTTGGGGTTACTTTCCCTAACCAGGTGTTGGAAGTCCTATGTCATTTCTTCGAAGTACTAGGCCTCCCTTATTGAAGATTTTGAGAACAACTTTTGCATTATAGTGTTTGGCTACTCTTTGTTTGAGCGCTTATTCCCTGATGTGTGCTTCTTCTTGGAGTTCATCGAGTAACTCAGCTTCTTCAGCCATCTTGGAGTGGTTTTTCTCCTCTGAGTATAGGGTGACTCAGGGGCTTTCACTTCCAATCTCTACCAGGATCATGGCATCTAACCCCGTAACAGAGGCGAAAGGGGGACGCTCTTGTAGCAGACTGAGGGTTATGCGGTATGCCCATAACACATGATCTAAGTGTTCCGGCCATGCTCCTTTGGATTGCTCCAACATTTTCTTCAAACCCATCAGGATGACTTTATTGCCAGCTTCTGCCTAACCATTGGTCAGGGGGTGTTCTCCTGGGCGAAATGCAACTTTATCTATAGTCCTTGCAAAAACTCTTTGAACTATCTCCCTGAAAATTGCTTTCCATTGTCAGAAGTTATGGCAAGGGAATGCCAAATCGCATGATTATATTCTTCCACACAAACTTTTGGCATTGAGAAACGGTGATGGAGGAGATTGCTTCGGCTTCGATCTACTTGGTATAATAGTCGATGACGACTATGATGAACCTAACTTGTCCTTTTCCTAGGGAGAATGGACCAGGAAGGTTTATCCCCCATCTAGCGAAAGGCCAAAGGGCTACTATCTATTTCAGCTCTTCAGGTGGAGCGATATGGAACTTGGCGTTCATCTGGCACTTTTCACATTTATTGACATATTCGATCGAGTCCAAACTTAATGTTGGCCAGTAGAATCTTGCCTGAATTACTTTTAAAGCTAAGCTTCATGCTCCAATGTGGCTTCCGCATGCTCCCTCATGGACCTCTGAAAGTGCGTGTTCTACTTGATTAGGACTTAGGCATTTTAATAATGGTTGCGACTGTCCCTTTTTATATAGCTGATCCCTAATCATGGTGTAGCGTGCCGCCTATCGTACAATTCTTCTTGCTTCCTTTAGGTCAAATAGCAATATCCCTTCTTTAATATATTCCTTTAATGGAGTCATCCAAGTCACTCCTTGGGTGATTGATGGGTCACAAAGAGTCTCTTGGACAAAAGTCTTGTTGTTCCCTTCTAGTTTTGTGCTTGTTAGCTTAGAGATGATGTAACATCCTCCATATGTCTTAAAAAGAATTTCGCGTAATAAATATATATGAGCCAACTATTTAGACTAGAAAATTAAATAAAAAATTTTATTTTCTAAAAATACCAGTCAAAATAATGGTTTCGCGATCTCGCAGAATTTCGCAAGATCCGAATCAATTTTCAGTCGTTGCCGGAATTCAAATAAGTATCGAAGGTATTCGTAAAACACACTTTTACGAAAGTAAATTTACGAGCACCTTGGATTAATTTAAATTCCTTGTTTGGAGTATTTGTATAATGTGTTTTTATGTTTAGATAATTTTTAAATTTTCGCGCACATACTACTATATGCGTACACAGACAGTTAATGACCAAACACGACCAAACACACAACAATTTTTGAACCAAAAATGGCTCACATAATAGTTGCACACCTACACACACACGACAGCCATACCAACTCTTCTTACGCCACCCTACCTCATCATCCCTCCAACCATACTTTTCATTATTCACCACCTTACCTCCATCATTTCACTCAATTATATTATAATCCAAAATTTTCTCCAAATTTCCCACACCAACCGAAGCCTTAAGCAGCCACTATTCACTTCATCTCCTTTTCCAAATTGTTTTCTTCATTTCTCATCTCCAAGACCAAAAGCCACAAGCCATTGTGCCCACCATCTTGTCCATTTTCTACCTTGCTTTCTTTGTTTCCCAAGGGAGAATTGAACACCCTAAGGCCAACACACAACCATTTTTGTCACTTTATTTTCTCCCATTAGTGACTAAGAAAAACTCACCTCATTCCCCTCACAAGAACCACACAACCGTTAGTCTCCACTCTCAAGTTCCATCTTGAAAGAAGGTGACCACAAACTTGGAATCTCAAGGCCTCTTGGGAATTCACTCCAAGCTTTCCTCACCAACACTAACCTTCTTAAACAAGTGGGTAAACCTTGGCTAAATCACCACCTTGGTGGTCATATGTGTTGGAAAATAAAATGCGTTATGTGCTATATGTATATTGATGATGTATATGTTGTGTTTTATGTTTTGGGAGCCTATAATATTTTCTTGTGCATTGTTGGAATATGTGTTGGAAACCCTAAGAGGAGTGCATGAGAAAAAGTTTGAGAAAATGAGGAAAACAAGCAAGGAAGCAAATCGGTCCCATAGATTTGCATTAGGCCGCTGAGCGACCCTGGAGGTGCTCTGAGCGACCTGAGTGGTTCTAAAGTTCACTGAGCAACCCTGGACGGCGCTGAGCGACCTGAAGAGTCACTGAGCGATCACCGACAGGGTAGTTGAGCGACCTGAGAAGCCCTTAATGGTCCACATATTCCAACAAGCCATAACTCACTTAAATTTTGCATACGAGGATGTGGATGATTGAATATTATGTACTATAACTATCTTATTATGCATCATGAGGGTATGGTTGTTGCTAGGGTTTTAGGACAACCGTAGATCACTAGAAATTAATCCCCTAACTTTGTAAATATCAAAAATGAACCTTAAGGAAAAAGTAATGTCTTAAGAAAGTCTCGGCCACTATGGGTTCGATATGCCTTGAAGATGAGTACATAGTTATATAATAGGGAAATCCCCATCTCTTGGCACGTCAAAGGACAAGCCCCTCGCCAGTCGAGCAAAATGGATTGGTTTATGACCTAAAACGCAGGCTTAGACCTGGTATAATATTAAAGTTAGAGTAAAAAAGATGAGTATACATCCCAGAGTTGTGACGTCAAGAAAAAGTACAAGTCGCCAGAGTGCGTGAAAGTTAAGAAAGTGTTAAGAAAGTGCAAGTCCACTCTTGGCCACATCAAAAGGGCAGGCCCTCACCATCCTATGAGCAGGGTGGTCATTCCCTGTCCTTGTCGATAAAAGTATGTTAAATGCATCCGTGGTTTGCTACCACTCAGGTATCAACGCTGCTTGGTCGCCAACGTATGGAAACTAGAGTAGGGTGTAAACCGAACAGGGACGACGGCCCTACGGTCTATAAGGGAGAATGATGGACATGATATAACAAGAAGGACTCTGCCATATGACGCGTAAGAGAAACCCCTAACCCCCTCATGCATAAGTATGTGACGTATGTATATGATGTATGTATTGTATAGCATTAGGTCTTCATAAGACCGCCTCTACAATATACATGTTACGTAAATGAATAAGTAATAGAAAGAACACTCATTAGGTAATATCAAGACTAGATTCTCCAATCACCTAGTAAAGTAGATAAAGCTGCTCAGGATTAGTAAGAATAAAATAAGTAGGAATGTTAGTATAGATTGACACTTAGAGACCTCTTGAGTGACCTGCATCATAATCGAATAAAAAATGTTTAGTCCTACGCCTATAGTTTCCCACTGAGAATGTAGTATTCTCATCTCCATTCATTTGTGACTCCAAGAGACCATGACGCACATCCCTCCGAGCAACGGGATGAGGATTTTGAGCACCCGACGGTGGACTGACCCTGCCATGGGGATCATCATGGAAACCTACACCTACTTGCTCGCTGATGCTCCGAGTGTTCCTCTGCCAGCCTCTCCGCCCTTTCCAGGGTTACCCATGGGCCCTGGTGATCATCCCTCTGAACCTATCCTCATCGATGAAGACGAGCCCACACCATACGAGAAGGATGTGGAAGTAGACCCGAATTCGGTTTCTTCTGTGGCACCTCCGTTCGGTCTACAAATTCATCGATGCGCAAGGAAATGGGTTACCCCTCCATTCTGACGCCAGCTAGCTCCTCAGACCCCCGATGATGAGGACCTCCAAGCTAAACATTAGTCAGCGAGGTCTATTCGCCATCCCTAAGTCTGGATGGGACTCCGGGGAGGAAGACGACTTGCCCATTCACGACTCCCCCAGGGAGGAGGAAGAGGATTCAGACAAAGAAGATCCCATGGAGCAGAACCCGAGGAAGGACCTAGAGGAGGGCCCTGAGTGGTAACGAAATCCCAAATCTCAGAGCAGTAGCGTGATTTATACAGTCTACCGTGATGTTTTTTGTATGGACTATGGGTAATATCCCATTAGTCCTTTGGTTTATGTATCTTAGTTGTTATCTGAAACATGCTATATGTATAATATTTATAGTATGACTAATGTAATATATTTGTGATATAATTGATGGACCATATGTGTTGAACCACTTTGTCAATTGCATATTTAATTCGCTTGATTGCCATAATATTCGTTCCAAGATCGCTAAGCCATAAGGCTCTATTGCTTATACTATATGCTTCATTATGCGTGTGACTCATATTTATCGCTTTAAATAAGTAACGAAAAAGTTTTAAAATTGGTCCATATTTTTAGTAAAAGAATATTTTCAAAGATAAATATAAGGCTAGAAGTATCCCGGCCAAAACGGTTAACAACCTTGTGAGCATTGTTTACAACTTAAGCGTAAGCAGCTAGCAGGGGTGTTACAGAGGACATCTGCCCTTATGTTCTACTCTTGGGGTAAATGTTTTACCTCCATCCTCTGAGATCCTTCTACAACCTTCTGACTCTTTTCTAAGTATTTTTATAGTAGCGGATCTTTGGCTTGGAAATCTCCCTGAATCTGGAAGACCACAGCTGAGAATCACTATGTACTACTATCACTTGGGCTCCGACCTCCTTCGCAAGGAGTAGTCCTGCAATCATAGCTTCATATTCAGCTTAGTTATTAGAGGTTAGAAAATTGAACTTAAGGGACAACTCGATGATGATTCCTGAGTCGCTCTCTAGGATGCTCCGACTCCATTTCCTCTGGTAATTGAGGATCCGTCAACATATAAGGACCACTCAGCTTCTATTCCCTTAGTTGGGCCATCTTCGGTGAGCTTTGTGACGAAGTCGACCAAGACTTGACCATTGATTGCTAGTCGAGGGACGAATAAGAGGTCATATTCAGAGAGTTCTACTGCCCAAGATACCATCAGTCCCTCTATATCCGGTTTGTGAAGGATTTGTCGAATATGTAAGTTGGTCCTAACTTCTATGGTGTGCACCTGGAAGAAAGCTCTAAGCTTTCTTGAAGTCACCACTAGAAAGAATGCTGCTTTCTCTAGTCTTTGGTATCTTATCTCCGAGCCTTGCAGCACCTTGCTCACAAAGTAGACAGGGGTTTTTCCTAGGCTGTGTCACGAACCAGGGCAGCCCCTATAGCAGCTTTTCCTACGAATAGGTACAACACCAATTTTTCTCCCAATTCAGGTCTGGTAAAGATTGGAAGAGAATGTAGGTACTCCTTCAATTTCTGAAATTCAAATTCATATTGTCCATTCCACAAGAAATCTTTACCCTTCTTCAAGAGGTTGAAGAATGGAAGGGTTCTCTTTGTAGAAGTAAAGACGAACAATGCTAAAGTAGTGGTTCTTCTGGTGAGTTGTTGTATTTCCTTTGGGAAGCTAGGGCTCCTCATCTCTATGATGGCTTGGCATTGATCTGGATTGGCTTCGATTCCTCGGTTGGTAAGCATGAAGCATAGGAATTTTCCTACTTCCACGACAAAGCCACATTTGAGAGTATTAGGCCTCATGTTATGCGCCCTGAACTGCCCAAAAACTACTTCTAAATATTTCAGTATGCTTCCTTCTTTTAATCTCTTTACCAACATGTCATCCATATAGACTTCCATTAACATGCCGATCAGGTCGTCAAACACTCGGTTCATTAGTCGTTGATAGGTAGCTCTCGCATTCTTTAACCCGAATGGCATTACCTTGTAGTAGTAGTAGTGGTTTGCCACTAGAGTGAGGAATGTCATCTTCTTTGCGTCATCCGGGCACATTTGGATCTGGTTGTGTTGTGAGTATGCATCCATAAAGCTCAGGTATTTGTATCCAGATGAAGCATCCACCAAGCTATTAATGTTTGGTAATGGGTAAGGGTCTTTGGGGCAGGCTTTGTTGAGGTTGGTGTAGTCAACATACATCCTCATCTTGTCACTGGACTTGGGCACCATTACCACATTAGAAAGCCAGGTGGGATATCGTATTTCAGCAATAAATTCTGCTTTGAGGAGTCTGTCTATTTGTTCTTTTACAGCTGCCTGCCTTTCTGAACACATCTTGTTCTTTTCTAAGATATTGGTCGTGCATTGGACTCGACACAGAGTCGATGACATATGAAGGAAGGGTCAAGTCCGGGCATGTCGTTGTCCATGCAAAGAGATCTGAATTTTCTTGGAGAAACTTAGTCAGCTTCTGCTTGGTAGGTGTCAGGAGGTGTTTATTGATTTTTGATGCCTCTCGTGGATTTTTACCTAGTTGTACTTTCTCTAGTTCTCCCTTGGATTGAGGTTGCTCTTCTTGTGGTCGATCTCCAACATCGAGGTCTACCCTCATCGTCTCATCTCTAACTCCCAAACTCTCTTCTGCAACTTTTCTTTCCTGGCTGACCTCCAAGCTAGCTTGGTAACACCTCCTTGATAGTAGTTGGTCGGCCCTTACTGTGATGACTTCCCCTTTCTCTGAAGGGAACTTCATTGCTAAGTGGACGGTGGACACCACAGCTCCCAACTTGTTAAGTGTCTTTTGACCAATTATGGCGTTATACGCTGACGATCAATCAACCACACAAAAATTTACCATTTTTGTCCGGCTATTAGGCTTTGCCCCAAATATAACATGTTGTGTGGTGTACCCATCTGGGTCTATCCTCTCTCCTTCAAAACTGATGAGCTTTGAACGATGAGTTTTTAAATCTGAAGAGTTCAACCCTAATTTGTGCAAGGCATCGCAGAATAATTTGTGCAAGGCATTGGAGACACCCAGGCTTCTAGGAACTTCCACTCAAAGCATCACTCATCACTTCACAAACCTTTCTACAAGTGGGTAAGCCTTGATGACCACTATCTAAGTGGCCTATATGTGTGAATATTATGTAAATATTGTGTGTATTGTATGTTTGAGAAACCATTGGTGCTTTTGGTGTTTGTTGGAATATGAGTATAACTAGGCATAGCTAAGGTTTTTGACCTAAAAATGATGATTTCTAGAGGGCCACAACAACAAGAGGGAGTTCGATTCTGAGGGTGAGCTTTGGGAAAGAGTTTGGCTAAGATGTTAAGGGAGGGCATAACGGAGTTTTGATTGTGTATGGTAGAGAAAGGATAAAAGAAAAGGAGAGTGTAGGAAAGAGGGTAGCATTTCGGGTTTTAGGTCTGAGAGCTTAGAGAAAATGAGAGTTGTGATAGTTATGGTGGAAAAAGATGAGTATGAGTACGCATGAGTGTAATAAGAAAAAGAGTGAAGTTGTTCAAATATTTTCACGTCAGGCAGCTTAGCGACCCTGGTCAGGCATCTGAGCGACCTGAGAAACCCTAGTCTGCTAAGCGACCATAGGTACATCGTTGAGCGACCTGAGAAGTTCTCGGGTGTACAAATATCCCAACAAGCACTATGTCACCATAATTTATGCATAGGAATTATATGTGATTAATTGTATTTGTGTGCAATATGTTAATATTATGCATCATGAGGAAACGGGTTGTCATTAGAGTGTTAGGACAACCTTAGATAATTAGAAGGAAAATCACATAACTAAAAGAAGATAATAATTGAACATAGAAAACGAATAAGATCTTAAGAAGGTTCCAGCCACAATGGGCTCGGAATACCTGGAAGATATTTACTTAGTTCTATAATAGGAAATGCCCTCTCTTGGCACGTCGACAGACAAGCCCCTCACCAAATCAGCAAGATGGGTTGGTTTATGACAAGAAAGTAGGCTTAGACCTGTTCTAATAACGAATTCAGACTAAAAAGATGAGTAAATGTCCCAAGAGTAGTGTTATGATATCAAAATGAGTCAGAGTCGCAAAGAGTGCAAGAAAGTTAAGAAAGATAAAGAAAAAGTTACGAAAGTACGAGTCCACTCCTAGTGATGCTGTAAAGGAGGCCCCTCACCATCCTACAAGCAGGATGGTCATTCCCTATCAATATTGTATGCTAAATGCATCTGTGTTTCGCTACTACTCAGGTATGAGCTCTGCCTAGTTGTCAAGGATACGGAAACAGAGTAGATTGTACACCAAACGGGGACGATGGTCCCACGGTATGCAAAGGGTAATGATGGACATAAAATGACAAGAAAGAGCTGCCCCGATGGGAGAACTTGACAGGGAGCGTAAGAAAACTTCCCCAATCCCTTCATGCATAAGTATGTCATGTATGTATATGATGTATGTAAGGCAATAAGTCTTCATAAGACTGCCACTATGAGACATGGACGATACGCGCCTATACGACCTAATATTACCCAACTTACACAAATAGGTAATAAAAAACACGAGGGTATATCCTTAATAGGTAAAGCAAAGATTAGAATTCCCCAGTCACCTAGTAAACTAGATAAAACTGCTCAAGACTAGCGTGGATAATAACAATAAGTAGGGATTTTAGTATACACTGACACATAGAGATCTCCTGAGTGGCCTAGATCATAAATGAAGCAAAAACGGATAGCTATGCCCTAGGATCCCTACTAAGGACGCGACGTTCTCATTCCCAACTCATTTATGATTCCAAGCGAGTACGACAAGTACCTCTAGAGGAATTTGGCCCAATCTTCACGGCGTAGGCAAAACAATAAGGAATTCAAACAAAATGAACAATTGAAAAGAGGGATATGAGCAAACACTCCAGATTTGGGAAGGGAAAATTGGGAGTGATAGACCCTAAGTTATTGGAGTTCAATGACCTAACAATGGTAATTAGCCAACAAGCATTAAAGGAAAATGTGACCTGCTAATTAGACGATTGTTCAACCACGAACACAATTAAACCAAACCACACAACAACGCACCTGGGTTGAAGCACGAATTGGGGCTTTTGGAAGTTTGAATCACCAACCTTATAAAGAAGATTGACAAGACAAGGTCTCACAAGAGCAAAAGAAGATATAATAAAAACTCTCACAATGGGAGAAAGAATTCTAAAAATTCAGATTGTATTTCACTTCAAGGATGCCTTTTGAATTACAAAGTTCTCCTATTTATAGGACTTATTAGAACCCTTTCAAATCACCACTATTCAGAAATTTATTGGTCACTATTTAACATTGATTACCCACTACATTATAAGCCACTAAAAACCATGCACTAAAATTCCACCTCCCAAAGTTAAATGCTCCACTAATAAAATTGGCTGTTAAATTCACCAACGAAAATGACCATCTAAACGACTTTGTTTGGTCTTCTTGTCTTCATGGAAGTTGAAGCATTTTGTCTTAGCTTTCAAATGGCACTAGTTTCATCTAAATTGGATTACTACAGCCCAAGTTATGACCCAATTATCACAGACTGCTCAAAGTCCAGCGACAACATTATTTAATTGGGCTTGGATGATCATTACTTCTTTTGGGCTTGTATTTTCGGATTGGCATTGATTATTTAGAGTCAATATTTCTTTGTTAACTATTTCTTGTATTCTTCTCATCCTTCCCCTTGTGATGGGGCCCCCATCTACTTGGACTTGGTCAATTGACTTGATGGCTGGGTTCATATCAACAAGTATGCCGGGGAGTGTAACACCCCTATTTTCAGCTTAGGCTCTAATCGTAACACTGATTATAGGATTGTTATCTGCTTGGCTGAGGTTACTTTTAACCCTTACTTTTAGCTTGGAAAATATTTCTTACTCGAAATACGGACCGTTTTGAAATTTTTCTCACATCGTTACTAGTTTACAAATTTAGAGCCATACGCATCAATGAATTATACATAGATACAAGCGATAGAGTCCTGTCAGACTTAAGCGTTACTATCCTAAGAAATAGATCTCCATAATATTTTATAACATACATATATGTACAATCAATTGGTCCATAATACAACTGCACAGTTAAATAATAATATACTTTACATTTACCACACTTAGTCGCCAACGGTCTGACTAGACCGTGTGACTGCTACACAATACATGTCACTAATCCTTGCTCAGCTTGCTTGTCGAACGATATCTCTGGCTGCTCTTCTGCGATGTCTCAGGGGATTCTGCTACAATAGAAGTGTTTGTCCTCATGCCAAAGTAAATCTGGGTCCTCGCAGTGTGCCTCGAGTTCCTGCCTGGAATCATAACGAAGTGGGGGTGAGCACATTACGTCCTCAGTGGGGGTCCTTCGGGGAATACCTACTCGTTTCACTTCAATTATGATTTCGCCGCTCAGGGGGTCTCTGAGTGTCGACTCATACTAATACCCCTACTGATTATTATCCATACTAGGCCTGAGCAGCTTTATCTAATTACTAGGTGATCGTAGGGAATCTAATCTTGCTTAATAAGTTCTCGTGCTTATTATCTTTACTTCGCGTATATACATAGGCCGTCTCGAGCGTTCTCTTGACGACTATACAGACATACATCATTATATACTTATACTTTACATACTCATACATCATCAAATACTCATGCATCATATACTCATATACTCATTTATCATATACTCATGTAACTCATACATCATATGCTCATGCTTGGGGAACATGGGGATTCTCTTACGCATACCAGATCACCCGGGTTAGCGTCCTTCTTTTTCTTTTCTTACGCATACCGGCTCACCCGGGTTAGCGTCTTCTCATTCTTTTCCTTACGCATACCGGCTCACCCGGGTTAGCGTCTTCTCATTCTTTTTCTTACGCATACCAGCTCACTTTTCTTACGCATACCGGCTCACCCGGGTTAGTGTCTTCTCATTCATCATATCTCATCATCATGCCATTAACCAGTCCACCCTTTTGGGACTTGGTGAGGTAGCATCATTTACCAATCCCCCTTTTGGGACTGGTGAGGGGCGTGTCCGTAGACGTGCCAAGGGAAAGGATTCCTATCATATAACTATATACTTGTTCCCTAAGGTTCAATTATGCTCTTTAAACTTTACGTGATTAACTTCTAGTTCTCATGATGCATGATAGCATAATCATCCCTGACATACATATTCTACATGCAATGTTTCACATACATCATCATACATCATCACAAACATAACTCATTCATTCATCACACACATCTTGTACTCATTCATCAACTTCGGGGTCCCTCCGCGGAAGCCACCCAGCACTCGCGCTCCAGGGATCCTCCATGGAACCCTACTCAACACCACTACTGGTGCTCACTCAGCCTTCTTCACGTAACCTTCCCAGCCTTTCCAGGGATCCTCCGCAGAACCCTACTCAACACTACTACGGGTACTCACTCAGCACTCTTCGCGTAACTTTCTCAGCCTTTCCAGGGATTCTCCGCGGAACCCATTTAGCACCACTCTTGGTGCCCACTCAACATTCTTCACATAACCCTCTCATCACTCTAGGGATCCTCCGCAGAACCCAATCAGAACCACTCCTAGTGCCCACTCAATACTCTTCTCGTAACCTTCTCATCACTCTAGGGATCCTCCGCGGAACCCTATCAGCACCTTCCCAGGTACCCGCTCATCAACTCTCTAGACTCCTCTCAGTCTCCCTCCACGGAACCTCTCAGCACCATCCCAGGTGCCCACTCAGCAACTTATCTAGACTCCTCTCAGTCACTCTCCGCGGAACACTCAGCACTTATCTCATTACTTATTTTCTCTCATTTTCTTACATTCACTCCCCTGGGATCCTCCGCGGAACCCACTGGGCCCCATTCCAGGCGCCGCTCGACAATTCTCTCCATACTCCGCTTACCTTCCGCGGACCTACCCAGCTACACCTGACGAACCAGACTCTCTTTTCTTCGTTTTTCTTGCTTTCCTTTCCTTTTTGCTCATGGATGCTCCTTGGATTTTTAACATATTTCAACCATCATATACTAAGCTAGTCCAGGTCACAGGACTCTTCAGAATCATCTCCTAAGTCCTAACATAGCATTTCTAACATAGTTTATCATAAGGCATACAAACACATAAACACATACAAGCAAGCATAAGCCACCAAGGGGTGACCAAGCCAAGTTTACCCACTCAGCGCTTACTTCCTTGCTTATTTTCTCTCATGTTCTCGCATTCATCCCAAGTTCAAACACCACATATTCCAACAGTACACAAGCAACAACATGAACATCCAAGAATCATAAAACAACGTGAATACAACTAACACATTTATATTTTCCTAACCTCAATATTTCTAAAAAAATCCTTCAAGCATATTTAACTCCATATTTTTCTCATAATATTTATAATTTTTTCTACTAAAAAATACATACATAACATACAGATAAAAATCCCATAGACAGGGGTGATCAGACTACCCACCTCCAAATCCAGTTTGGAAACAGTAGAAGTGAAGAGGAAAATTCCCTGAGCACTTCCATGACAATCTTGCTATTTTTCCGGCGTCTGGCAGCAGCACAGCAATGCACGAACAGAGCAACAAAGCAAAGAAAACAAAGAAACAAAGAAGCAAAGAAGCAGCGAAATGCTTAGGGAAAAATAAGGAAAAAGAGCGTCTGGGGGGGAAAAGAAAAAAAACAAAGAAACAGTAGAAAGAAACAAAGAAACGAAGCTTTAAAGCTTAAGGGGAAACAAAATAAGAAAAAGGCATCAGGGAGAGGGGGAAGAAAACAAAGAAAAGAAAGAACAAAGAAGCAGCACAGAAGTGAAGCACAAAGCTTCCGTGAAAATAAAGAAAGAAAACGAAATGAAAAACAAAGAAAGAAAGGAATTTCGGTGTCAGGGGAGAAGGGAAACAAAGAAAAATGAAAGAAACAAAGATGGACAATGGCATCAGGTGGGAAAACAAAGAAAAGGAAAGCAATTTTGCTTTCAAAGAAAGAAAAGATGGACAAAGGGTGTGAGGGGGATCATTTATTGGCCCCCCCCCACCGAACCCTGTACATACATATATATTATATTACAAAGTTTTTATTATTAAATTATATATATGATATATTATTATTATAATATTATTTTTACTATTCATTAAGATTATTATATTATATAATAGTGTATTATATATAAATATCTAACTTATGGATAAGCATGACCCCCCTTTCAGTCCAATTTTAATCATGCTTGATCGTACTTTTGTTATTCGCAGTCCCGGTACTTCACGTCCGGCTGTCCGAAAAATATTCCGGACATACCCTCGCACTCTACTAATTTTTCCTTATTAGTAGTTGAGTCCGGTGGAGGTATTCGGGGAATTATTATTTTATTAGTGTATTTTACGGGTACTTTCGGTATCCGAAAAAATTCCCGATTAGTCCCCGAAATCGTTTTAAGTCTTCGAAAAATTCGTCGGTCATGAAACCTCAATTTTGACTGTCATTCTTATGAGTTAAAGGTGATTCTTATGAATTAAAGATAATAATTTAATTTTCTTACCTCCCTAATTAACCGATAATTATTTATTACTCTAATTATCCGTACAGTGAAAAAGCGGGATGTTACAGGGAGGAGTAGGCATCATCAGACGGGTAAAGACCTTGGCGTCGAAGTGTTCCAGGGAAAGCGGCAGGACCACAGTGTGTATCTACGCATCGTGGCATGTTTTGTATTTTGTATTAGCTAAATGGATTAGACATGTCATTAGTTCTTATGTGTATTAGGTGTATTATGTATAAGTATAACCAAATGTGTAACTATTTCTGGACTCATATGAATGAATGCACATTATGCTTTCTATGAATTGGAAGTGAGTACTTATCTATTTTGCCGTCAAATGCCTATGTCTCTTAGACTCTAACGCTTGCGTATATATGTATGTCTTCTCGTATACGCGTGGCTCATATCTTATGATTTAATAAAGCAAGGAAAAAGTTTTAAATCGGTCCATATTTTCAGTTAAAGAATATTTTCAAAGATAATATAAGACTAAATGTATTCCAACCAAAGCTGTTAACAATCTTGTAAGCATCATTTACAATTTAAGCGTAAGTAGCTAGCAGGGGTGTTACAAGGCGCCTTGACAGAAGCTCGAATGCTTGGACGGAAGCTCCAAGCGGGTTCCTCTTGGAGAGAATGTGGCGACAGGGCGTACCTGCAAAGGCACTCCGACACTCAAGTAAGTACAAGTGTTAGGTGAATTCTCTATGAAGGGAACGAGTGATACTTGGTGACCTGAGGTCATGTGTTTTTATAGATGAGCTAAAATGCTAAGATAGAGATAAAGTGAGGGGGGTTCGCTTAACCGCTCCCCACCTTATTTTTTCTCGCTTATCTAGGAGTTCGTTGCAGATTGGAGGAGGAGAAGTCGCGGCTCCTTTTAGTTTTGTTGGGCTGGACCGGACCCAGAGTCTTGGGCTTGGGATTTTCTCCTCCTCTAAGCGTAGTGAAGCTCTCTTCCTTTGGGCTCGTGTGACTGAGTGAAAAGAGTCTCTTCTAATTCTTAGTTGGTTGAGACTTTTTGAGCCTTTTAGGGGATGTGAGCTTCTCTCCCTCCTTAGAAAATAAGAACTCCTTAGACCCCTGACCTTTGGCCCATAACACTTTGTAAAATATAATTTACATTCAGTTAATAATATTAATTTTAATATATATGTCAGAATTTATTACGCTGAGTCCATATATAGATTTTGTAACTGTAGTGTAATTATATGTGCATATATGATGAGATTTGAAATTATATACTAACTTCTTATACCCACTTGCTTAAGTGAATTTAATGTAATTATATGTGCCTATATTTGTTGCAGTTAATGACATTAATGTCTCATCATTCTTTTGTTTTGAAATCTTCTATCATCTTATATTTTGCAGTAAATTTTGGTTAAAATAAAACTTTTAGGAACCATTTTGGGGATGGCACAGAGATTTAACGTGTCATGTCATTCTGTCAAGCTTCTCATTAGCATTCATTGTTAAGGGAGGAGACAAAAGGACTAACATGTTTTACTTTTGTGTTTTCTAAGGATTAATTTAGTTTAAATTTTATTATAGGGTCAAATTTGATGAAAGTGAAAATTTATAGAGACGAAATTGAGTTTTTCCTAAGAAAAATAAAGGTAAATTGCACACATGAATATTGAGATTTGCTAAAATTACACTTTATCCAAACTATGTCCAAGATTGCACTATAGCTTAGTTTAATATTTTTTTTTCATCTGATTATTAATAATTAATTAAGTTTTATTTTTTTATTTCTTTTTCTTGAGTTTTTTTGTTAGGTTAATAAAAACAACAAAAACAATAAAATCTTTTATCTTTTTTTTGTGTGTTTATTACCTTTTTTTTTACAAAATCTTGAATCAAAAAATAATATTTTATTATTTGCCCTATTGCGTCCACAAATTTTTGAAAACAGACATGAAATGAAAATAAAAATTTAACATATTATTAATGATAAGTCTAATAAAAAATTAGGGTGTGGTGAGGTGGAACTTAAACAAATCTTAGGACTCCAAGACAAATACAAAAATTTGTGTCTAACAGAAAATTAGTGTGTATCTTTGTTTTGCTGAGACATAAAACACATAAACTACTTTTCAAATCAAGATAATATGTTTTTTCTATTAAATTAATGCAATAAAGATATTTTAACTTATTTAATATATCTTTTGTGTTATGTCTTTATTAAATAAAATAAAATATAAATATAAATAAGTATATCTCATACAATGTCACAAAATAAAGGATAAGACTAAATTGTACTGTTGTTTTTTATGACTGTAAAAAATAAAAGAAAATACAACCAAAAGCCACCCACGTGATTTGTGTAATTAATCCAACAAAAAACAAACACACGACGAGCCAATTTCCTAGGTCCATTGCGTGTGTAAACGCCAGTCTTTGAAAAAAGAATAAAAAAAAATGAGAAAAAAAGAGAGTTATTGAAGAAAAAAGTTTGTTGAAGAGCATTTAAATTTAACAAAACGCGTTAAGGAACTAGTGGTGAGTAGTAGCTTCTGGAAGGTCATAGAGGCACAAGGAAAGGAAAGGGAAAAGGGAGCGGTCGTAGAGAACGCAGATCTCCGAAGCTACCGACCGTGTATTTAAGAACCTTCCCCCTCCATCCAACCTTCTCTTATCTTCTCGTAGCATAGAAAACCGTACTTACGATCCCCGCTCTCCCTTCAAAGTTGCTTCGCTGTTCTTTCCCTCTCATTGCAAGGTTCCTCTCTCTCCCTCTCTCTCTATCAATTATTTTCTGGGATTCATTGTGTTGTTTTGATAGGATGGTTTATCAATTTATTGTGATATTCGGATATATATTTCTTTTTTAATTTTTTCTTTGTATCTTGATGGGGTAAGGTAGCATTTGAATTTTCGGTGCCCATATTGGATTGGATTTGAAAGTTTGGATCTTGTCGTGCTCCATTGTTGGAAAGATATGATTGTTGGGGTCAAATTGTGCAATTTTCACGTGGGTATTTA
>QANU01003175.1:0-18729 GCA_003254905.1 Nissolia schottii
GGTGCGTATACAATGGCTTACAAATTGCATTGTGACAGAGCAAACTTGTGTTAAATCTTTTAATAGTCACAACCCTGATCTGAGTTGAAAAAATAAACATAAATAACATTGTATTAAATTATAACTATAAATGAACACGCACAATTATTAATGAAGTATTATGAAAAATTTAGATAAAAATATAATTAGATCCATCTATGACCACGCAATTCAAAAATCTTAGGTACCACCACGTATTCATTCAATCAAAGCCAGCCATAATTTAAAGATATTGATTTAGTTATGATTCACATGAATTTTTCCCAATTCAAAAATTTGGGCCACGTATGGATTGAATCAAAACCCACCATTTACAGGACACATTCACGTGTGTATAATCCTTTTGCGCAGTTGGGACCATGATTTCATAATGTTTTGCTCTAGCGACCTCATTTGAAGGTACAAGTGCAGTTACAACTCATTTGCAGTATTTATTATTGTTGTTGTCCATTTTGATAAATCAACATAAATGTGACAATATAGTAATAATAATGACTTGAGGGACTAATTTGATTTACAACTTACAATTTTAGAGATTAAAAAGTCAAATTTTAAATTTTAAAGACCAAAGTAACTTAAATTTATATTTAAAAATGTCATTAAGGTTAAAATTTAAGACCAAAGCAAATTCTAATGAATATTTTATTAAGGTTAAAAATGTAACTTTTGTTTTTCAGGACTTAAACGGAAAAATAACTTTTGGTTTCAGATTGTAGGCTTTGTCTTAAATGGATCAAGTATTTACCTGATCCAAGTTGCACCAAGCATTTTAGCCATTGAATTTTGGTCTGACGGTCCGTATCCTTGATGGTGAATTACGATTTTTTACCCTCAAGAGTTACGAAAATTCCATTATGATTTTACAAATAGTCCTCGCCTTAAAAATTAAGTTTTAGATTTTGGTATTAATTTTAGGTTAGATTTTAATTAGTGTGTTGATTCGTTTAGTATCTAGTAACTGTTCAAAAAATTAAAAAGAAAAGAAAGAGAGAAACAGAACCCCTCAACCACCGTGGACCACTCACTGCCACCACCTTTCACCACTAACCACCCACAACCTTTCTTTCATACACCATCAACCACCAGAACCCAAAACCACCCCCAATGTTGTTCAGATCTATTTTGTTTTTGTCCAGATCTAGTACTAAATCGTGAAGGGAGGAGAAAAAGTGGCGAACGTGGAGTATGTTGTGACAATGGCGGTGGCAAAGTGCGGTGTGATAGCAGCGGAGGAAGGAGCTGACGAGATTTTAAGGAGTAGCAATGGTTGATTGATGAAGCTTCTGGGCCGGCGCCGGAAGAAGAGGGTTGGACAAGGGGGTGACAGTAAAAGGGGGCAAAAGAGAAAAATTATGAAAGTGAAAAGGGTAAAATTGGTATATCAAATAAAAAAATTAATTAATAAAATAAAAATATGAATTAATTTCTATTTTGCAAGTTACTCTTCTATTTTGCAAGTAAGTCTTTAACTTTTTTAACTTTTCATTTTTTACCCCGGACCAAATTGGTCCTGGTAAGTACCAGGACCATGTTAGAATTAGCCTAGATTGTAAACTTAAGTTTGAGATCTCCTAAATTTAAATTTTGTAAACTGAAAAAAAAAAAAACCAAACAAGATGAGTATTATTCAAAAACTCATTTTCAATTTACCAAATTTAAATTTGGAGCACGCAAATTGATAACCAAAAAAGCACTAGGAGATAAACACAAAATTGATTTATTAGATATCATCCAAAACCTTATGACAATTTATGTGTCCTCTCAAATGTATATTTTTCACTCAGTCCGAATCTCATCAATGTGCGTCTTTAACACTCACACTTGAAATACAACACTCTTGTTCTCTTTGATTCATTGGATGCCTCACAAATGACTATGTTCACAATGATAATGTGTGAGACATCCAATAAAATAGAGCAAAAGAAAATTCTTGCTCATGGAACTCATTAGAATTTTTCTGTTACTTTCTCTATTTCATAATAATAGTTCTTTTTATTTTTTGTTGTTCATTCATAATTTAATGTATATGGACACAAATTGTACGTGTTAGATACATTAAACTGTGAATGAACTTAAAAAAGTAGAAGNGTTACTCTCTCTATTTCATAATAATAGTTCTTTTTATTTTTTGTTGTTCATTCATAATTTAATGTATATGGACACAAATTGTACGTGTTAGATACATTAAACTGTGAATGAACTTAAAAAAGTAGAAGAGACATACTATTATGGAAGGAACAAAGTATAATAAAAAGGCAAAATGTTATTATATTCCGTCTCACACACATAATGAGACTCATACACATATCACATGATGTGAATATGGATCCCATAATGTGTATGAGAGAAAAACTTAATGTCTACAACAAAATTAGCGCACAGATAACACTACTCAATGCATAAGCATGAATTAAGCATGTTTTTTTTTCTCGTACCAAGTTCAAACATGCACAATTGTCATCATGGTAAGTACCAACTACCACCATAGTACTTATTGAGAAATGTTATCCGTATAATACAAATATGAATAACAATATCCAACTTTCTCACAAAAGCATGAGTGTTACTATACTCACATTTTCTTTTTCTATAATGAAACGCATACTTTTGTAAGAAAATTGACTTTTGTTATCACATTTGTTTTGTACACGTAACCTTCTAGAAAATTGTTTGAGCCTTGAGCTATGCAGGAGTGTTAGGATTACTTGGCCATGCAGTCACCTTGTTATAAATACATGGACCTAACATGCTAGGAAATTCACACCAAAACATTTGATAAATCCCAAATATCAATAGCTTGAAAGTTGAAACTGACTTATTGAAGATGATGATGAATAATTCCCAAAACTCAAAACTCTTTCTCATTTTCTTCATATGCACGACCACATTCATGATATGCCTCTCCTCCTCTAGCACCACCCCACCAATAACCCAGTACTCCGTCATGGGCCCAAACCTGAACAAGGTTCCTTCACCAGATGAAGCACTCCAACTATTCCTTCAATGGGTAAGAGAGTACGGGAGGAACTACATTAGCCTCGATGAGTTGGGAAAGAAATTTGAGATATTCCTTGACAACTTAAAGTTCATAGCGGAGTCTAACGATGCAAGGACAAGGTCAGGTAGTTCTAGCTACCTCCTTGGCCTAAATGAGTACGCTGATTGGAGCCGCGACGAGTTCAAACGTGTCTACCTACATGAGTATACGCCCGAGGAGGAGGAGCATAGAGCCGAGGAGTTGCCAGAGGTAAACGTGTCCAATGCTCCGTCATCCTTGGATTGGAGGACAAGAGGAGTCGTGACTCCAGTCAAGAATCAAGGGCCTTGTGGTAATTAAAGATTTTTGTCACAACATAAAGAAGAAATTAAGGGAAATTAAGAATCTAATTCCTTGGCCTATAAAGCTAATGACACATTCTCATCAAAAAAAAAAAAAAAAGGAAAAGAGAAGAGAAGAGAATGGCGATTCTCGAAAATCAAACTGACATAGAGCCTCCTATTTGGAGGATAGGACAAACATTAAACAAATTTATTGGCTTAACAAAATAATATTATAATTACACAAAAACTAACACAGGAATAAATAAATTGTTGAAATCAACTCCAATGGGTTGGTCAAGTGTAGCAACACAAAAAAATAGATGCACAAATAGTATTGTTATACAAAGTATTCATCAAGCCATGATCCACACACACGTATATAGAACTCTCATGATCATAAGTTGTTTTCAGGAAGCTGTTGGGCGTTCTCAGCTATCGGAGCCATCGAAGGAATACATGCGATAGAAACCAGAAGGCTTATCGACCTCTCCGAGCAAGAGCTTTTAGATTGTGCTGCAACCAATGGTTGTAGCGGCGGTACAATGAGTGCAGCATACCAATGGGTCGTAGGCAACGGAGTTGCTTCCCAAGCTGCTTATCCTTACACAGCAGTGAAGAGTACTTGTCGTGCCTTTCAGGTACCTATACCTCTTTATATTTTAATGACTATAATTTATGGGTTAACTAAGTTTTTAGTCCCTGTAATATGAAAAAGTTTGGTTTTAGTCCTTCATGACAAGTTTTAGTCCCTGTAAAATGTGAAAATTTAATTTTGGTCCCTGTGGATGGTTGGTGATGGACGGTGATGTAGAAATGGTCCTTGATGACGGGTTAACTGACACGTCATCATCGTCCATCACCAACGTCTACAAGGACCAAAATCAAATTTTCACATTTTACAGGGACTAAAACTTGTCATGAGGGACTAAAATCAAACTTTTTCATATTACAGGGACTAAAAACTTAATTAACCCATAATTTATTTATAAATTTAAAATAATAAATAAATCAAATTAGTTTGATACATGATGACTGATTCTCAACCACGAATAAATACTAGAGAATGATACATTTAAATTTCTTCTACCATAGTATTTGTTTCTTTTTTTTGAGCTTTGACTTTTTACCGCATGATGCAGATTCCAAGAAGTGCAAACATTTGGGGCTACCGCGCATATTTACCGCGAACGGAACAATCACTCTTGTCTGCAACTATTAATCGCCCTATTAGCGTTCTTGTGGATGCATCCGACCATCAATTTTACGTTTCTGTAAGCCTTCTAGACAGATGTATTCTCAATATTGTTAACTATGTAATAAAAAAAAATTAGAGAAACGTTGTGTATTTTTAATTATGAAAAATTGTGCTAACTTACACCATCGTCATTAAATAAAAATTTGTTAAGATATAAATCTCATTAAAATCACGTTTAATGATGAACAAATATACCATGACACAACTCAATTCATGACTACATCTTCACATTTTTTTTTATTATCATAAAATATTGTCTTTTTCTTTGGCTTTTCCATTTATATATAACAGGGAATTTATGATGGTCCCAACTGCGCAAGGGATAGCACAAGGGTAACTCACGCAATGCTAATAGTGGGTTTTGATTCACAAGGACCTGGCCGAGACTTTTGGATTGTGAAAAATTCATGGGGCACACGCTGGGGAATGGATGGTTACATGTGGATCAAAAGAAACACTGGTTTGCGGTTTGGTGTGTGCGCAATCAACGCCTGGGGTAGTTACCCAATCAGACTTTTATCTGCCTCATCCAACCATAGTGTTAGCTCCATGTGATTACAACACTTGGAAATAATATAATTACAAGCGCTTGGAGTGGTCCAAGTGAAGAATAAAATCACTATGTGATTATGCTTGTAGTTGTGTGTATCTAGCCAAAAGCACTTTGTAATGTCGGTTTATTGATCTCCACATTGAACGGAGCTTGTTGGCATAAATAAAATGGAGAGCTATGGAATAATCTTAATATTTTCGTGTCATACACATGTAGGTGGTTTTCTTAGCTACTCTACGGACTACGGGAATAAATATCTCATGCTATCTAATTTATCCATTTTAAATAATTTTTACAACTAAATTCATCGATTTTTGTTATTATATCATGTTGTGTATGATTGTAATAATTTTTCATTAGTCAAATCATTAAAAGAATCAACTTGTAAAATGTTTAAAGATTTGCAACCATTTGAGCTTACTATACGCCTTTCTACAAATATTGTATTAAAAAGTATTAATTTATCATATTATATCATATAATCATCAATATGTCATATTAGATAATGAAGTAATAACAAAAATTGATGAATTTAGTTGTAAAAATTATTAAAGAAATTGATAAATTAAGTACTATGGGGTATTTACCCCACGAGGTAGGTGAGAAACCGCCACACACACACACACATATATATATATGCTAAAAAAATTTAATATGGAAATAAGTGATAATGTGAAAATGTAGTCCAAAATTATTAATTGTTGAAATGTTGTAATGACATATAATTCGTCCAACTATTAAGTCAATTATGGGTGAAAGTAATAAAATAATATATTCTCTTGACACATTGTCAAATCAGATTTTGTTCTTTTATCTCCATCATAATCACTAAGTCCTTTGGTGAATTATGCCAAATTGAAATAAAATAATATATTTTCCTTTTATTATAGATAAAACCGCTCAAATCATCCATAAATGAGGAGAAAAAACTAACATTATAGACGAAAAGACAATGGCAA
The DNA here is from genome assembly GCA_003254905.1 of Nissolia schottii. NCBI lineage: Eukaryota > Viridiplantae > Streptophyta > Magnoliopsida > Fabales > Fabaceae > Nissolia > Nissolia schottii. The sequence goes on from QANU01003175.1 coordinate 6,128, forward strand.
AAGCGAAGCCAAACTTCAACAAAAAAAACCAAATGAAAAACGAGGAGCAGCAACCCACGGACCGCCAAAAGCATATATGCCTCCTGCTAAAACAGAGCCCAAACCAAATAATATATTCTCCTTGTCAAAGTGGAAGAACATACACGGGGAATATATTCTTCTATTCACCTAACAAATCAACCTACATACTCTTATAAATGACACTTGACATTCTTATGGACAAAATATAAAAAAATGTCAAGTGTCATAGGAGTGATTGTGTTGATTTGTATGTCAATAAGTCAGGTCTTCCAATCATTTTCATTGCGAATAAGTTGTGTAACATATGAAAATGTGGCGCAATTATTAATTGTTGAAATGTAATAGTGAACATGTAATTCGCCTTGCCTAGCCACTAAGCAAATTGGTGCCCAACTACCAGGTAAATTATATGTAAATATAATAAAATAATACACTCTTCTAATGTGTTGTCGCGCGCATTGCCAATCATAATTCACTTGGGTGTGAGGTGAATTATAACTATGGGCCACCTTTTCATAATATTTATAAAATGACTATAATTCAATAATACTAATTTATTTATCCCATGTTAAGGTGAATTTCTCTCTCTATATATACGCCTTTGAAATATATAAATTTATATCTATAGCCAAGCACTCTGTAATGTTTCATTGCTCTCCAACATTTAACAGAGCTCCACTGTTGGCATTAAATAAAATGGAGAGATATGGAATATCTTAGGATTAATTGATTGTTGGTATCGTGTAATTAAACCTTGTTACACTGGTCAACTCGGTTTGCGTGGGTTCGGTGAGCTTAAGTATATTGATTGAGTAAATTAATCAAATGATTTATCTGCATTACGTGTATATCGGTTTCCCGTATTTATAGTTAGTGGCGATAAAGCTTGATTGATGGGAAACCTTAACATGTAGCTAGCATAAGCTCAAGCAAATTTGTTACTCTATGATTTTGGGCCACGTATGGATTGAATCAAAACCCACCATTTACAGGACATTCACGTGTGTATAATCCTTTTGTGCAGTTAGGACCATGATCTTTGTGCTCGCATGAGATAAAAAAAATTGGAATTGAGAATTAGTTTGATTTGATAAAGTTTTTTTAGAAAGTATTCATCATCTCATAAAATATAAATTACCTTTTTTTTATTTGATAAACAAAAAGGTTAAATAACTTTCACTCCTAACTTATGAGAGCTAAATGTATTTTTGAAAATTCTCAAAAATATTTTTTAAAGTTAACTTGTGATATTAAATAATTTTAATTTAAATAAAAATTAAACTTTGTCCCTTTATCCATTAAAGTATTTATTTTCTCTTGTGAGCCCTTTTATTATTTAGGTCTATTCTAAATATGTAATATTTTAAAAGTAATTTTATGACATACTTATCAAACAAATTTTTTTATAGCTTTTGCTTATTTAAAATCGTTTTATTATATTTTACCAAATAGTATTATTATGAATTTTTAAAAACAATTTTTCGAAAGCTAAAAGAGCTTAGTAATTTTTGAAAAACATGATCAGGGTTTGGACTAGGAAGAATGTACATTGGGTTTAATGAGTTTATACTATAAAGATAAAGAGTTGCTCATGTTTATAAGTTTTTTATTCTAAAGATGATACCCTTATCCCCCTCCAAATATCACATGATTGTCTTACTTAGTTCCAAAAAAATGGTTTAGATAGTTCCCCCAAATATTATATGATTGTCTTACTTAGTTCCCTTAAAAAAAATGTTTAGTTAGTCACTCACATTTTTAAAGTTTCCATTTAATCTCTCATCTTAGAGAAATTAGACAAAAGATGAGAGATTGACAAGGCAACGTTTTAGAGTTGTACCCTATCAATGTTGATGTTTGTTTATCTATCAAGTGACTATTAGGTGGTTAATTACTTAGCTCTCTAAACAAATGTTTAGTTAGTGACTCATATTTTTAAACCGTCCATTTAATCTCTCATCTCGGAGAAACTAGACAAAAGATGAGAGATTGACAAGACAACATTTTAGAGTTGTACCCCTAGCAATGTTAATGTTTGTTTATCTCTCAGGTGACCGTCTATATATAATATGACTTGATGAATACTTGCTCCGCTAATTACAATATTTGACTAGTAGAATTGTCTACACATATGCATTCCGGCTTAAATTTGTCTAATTTATAAGATCAAAAAACATTATTGAATTAATCTTCTGCTTGATGAATGTATTAAATTGAAGTGACTTCAAATTATTTTTTATTTTTGAAACGGGATTGTCTTTAATTAAGATTTTTAACTGGTTATAATGAGTTTAACAATAAAAACCTAAGTTAATAATATAGGGTGAGGCCGTAAAGTTGATTGTACTAAGCATTTTAGCCATTTAAAAAAAAAGTTATTTATACTCATAATCATTAGGTTGACGCACTAGTCATGCTAAATTCATCTATTATTACTGAATGAGATTTAAATGTGAGTTGGATCAGTGGTGAGTATGTGTAATCTAACATCACTTTCTTTTATTACTCCTTCCGTTCATTTTTTGTTGTAATTTCTCAAATAAAAATTTGTTTAAGATTATTTGTCATTTAAATAGATTAAAGAAAAATTAAATGTATTTTTTTATATAAATTTAACCTTATTATTTCTCATAGTCTCAATAACACTTAATTATTGTAACATTAATTACTCAAGATTAATTTTGTCAAGTCATTTTATATTTTTTCTATCTTATTGCTTATAATTTCTTAAACTGTGTATTTTTATAAAAAATGACAACAAAAAATGAATGAAAAGAGTATTTTTTTTTTATTCTTTGTTATTGCACGGTTAGCACTATAAACTATTTTATTGGAAATTAATGTTAATTATCAGCAGACCCTTGGTCCTTTACTGAGGTGACGGCTCCTTTTTCCCTCCAATCAACAAATCACCTCCTGATCACTCCCTCCTCCTGGATGCATTAGACTCCGTTATGTAATTCAGGGTGTCAAGGAGTATCTCAAATTTTCTTCCCAATTTTTTTCTAGGTTCTTGTAGACACTCCCATACTCTCTCACCCATTGAAGGAAAAGTGCAACGAGCAACAAGGGCAAGGAAGGCAAATTGAATAATTACAAGGGTAAAGAAGGCATAGAAACGAAAACAGCAAACAGCGCACAACAACAAATAAACCAAAAGGAGAAAGCAGCTAACAAACAGGGACGCATGGCACCGGATCCGCAAGAGCCTGGCCAGCGCAGAAGCAAGCGAGAAAGGAAACGTAGCTCTTATTGGGACGCTTACCTCTTTGGGAAGACTATGAGTGCAGTAAGTCAAATTCTCTTCTCTCTGATTTCCCCTGCTCATCACATTCTTCTCTAACCTGCGGCTTGCAGGTAACTGGCGCGGAAGCCGGGTGAGCTCGTCGGGGAGGCCACGGAGAGCGGTGATCGAGAGGCGTAATCTCTCTGAGCTCGGCAACACCTTCGGACCTCTGTTCTCGACCGTTGGAGCTATTCGAATTGTTCTTCGTAATTCTAATACTGTTTCATTGTTAATTACTGTTGGGCCTGTAATTGTGAGACCCATTGGACTCGGTGGTTTATTTCTCTTATTAAACTTCATTACATAATTTGGTGCTTTCATTACCTGCCATGGCGCCAGAGAAATCCGAAATGAAGAGGGTAATGGAGTTGCTCGAGGAGGCAGCCAAGGCCAGAAGAGAGCAGCAGGATGCTCGAATTATAGCACTAGAGACAACTCTGCAAACTTACCTCCACACGACGGCTTACTCTGATAACCACGGCGGGCAGAACTCCTGCCACAATGATCAAGCAAATTTCCAGCGGCAACCATTTTCGGTAAGGAACGTGAAGCTCGAGTTTCCAAAATTCGATGGTTCAGGAGTGCTCGATTGGATATTTAAAGCCAATCAGTTCTTCGATTACTATCAGACAGAGGACGCGGAAAAGCTAACTATCGCATCGGTACACATGGAACGTGATGCCATTCCCTGGTTCCAGATGATACAGCGAGCGTATCCCTTCTACTCATGGCAGGAGCTCACGCGAGCCATGGAACTGGAATTTGGACCATCGCCGTTTGAAAGGACACGAAGTAACTTGTTTAAACTAGTCCAGAAGACCACTGTTAACGCCTATTACACTTCATTTATGTCCTTAGCGAATCGCGTCTATGGCATTAGCCCTGAGGCTCTGCTCGATTGTTTTATAAGTGGCCTAAGGGAAGATATAAAACGGGATGTAGTTGTACAATGCCCAGAATCTATACTTAGGGCTATTTCCCTAGCTCGACTGTATGAGGAAAAATATTGCCAAGGGGCTCGATATCCTACCAACCACACCAGGAATCACAATTGGAATCCCCAATTTTCTCAACAACCGAGAGGACCAGCTCGGAGTAACTTACCACCACTGTTACCTAATCCTGATACCCTAGCGTCAAAAGGGAGAGCTAACACACCACTAGTTAAAAAGATGGGACCATCGGAGATGCAGTTCAGAAGAGAACAAGGACTCTGTTTTACCTGCGATGAGCAGTATAGTTTTGGCCACAAATGCCCTAACAAACACTTGATGATCATGCAAATGGAAGAAGATCAGGAGAAGGACTTGTTTGAAACAGATCAGCAACAAATACCCGAAATAAGCGAAGATACAAACACAGAAATCGTTCAGCAACTGTCATTAAATGCTCTTAATGGTGACGGGGGATCAAAGACATACGGTTCACAGGCAGCATAAATGGCATTCCTATACAGGTTTTCATAGACGGTGGAAGCTCAGATAATTTTTTACAGCCACGTTTGGCTAAATTTCTTCAAGCACAGGTGCAGCCAAAACCCAAGTGCAAGGTCATGGTGGGAAACGGTCAAACATTAGAATCAGAAGGATTTGTGCAGAATTTGGAACTACAAGTCCAAGGGAAACAACTTCAACTACCAGTGTATCTACTACCAGTGGCAGGGGCTGAGTTGGTGATTGGAACATCGTGGCTGGCGAAACTAGGCGATCACGTGGTGAACTATGAGATTCCAAGAATACAGTTTATGTGGAAAGGGAAACGGATGGAGATTCAAGGTGAGAGGGATCAGCAACCAAAAGTGGCACAGATTAATCAAATTAGAAGGCTTCAACAGGTGGGAGCCATAGCAGAAGCTTTCACTATTCAACTACAAGAACCACCAACCGCGAAGGATGAGTGGCTGGAGCTGCCTGACACCATAGACCCTGAATTAGCCCTCATTTTACAGCATCATAAACAGGTATTCGCGATACCGCATGGCTTACCACCTACCAGGACCCATGATCATAAAATAAACTTACAAGAGGGTTCTAACCCTGTCAAAGTAAGACCATATAGGTACCCTCACAGCCAAAAGCAACAAATAGAGGATATGGTCTAGGATATGTTGAAGGAAGGAATTATCAAGCCCAGCAAGAGTCCATTTTCTTCACCCCTATTGCTAGTGAGAAAGAAGGATGGAACTTGGAGGTTCTGCACAGACTACAGGGCACTTAATGCAATTACAATCAAGGATAGTTTCCCTATTCCTATGGTGGACGAGCTAATTGATGAACTACATGGGGCTGCTTTCTTCTCTAAGCTGGACTTGAGAGCAGGCTACCATCAGATCAGAATTCAGCCTGAGGACACTCACAAAACGGCCTTTAGAACACACCATGGTCACTATGAATGGCTAGTCATGCCATTTGGATTGTCTAACGTGCCGGCAACATTTCAAAGCCTAATGAATGAGGTATTTCATGACTTCTTCAGAAAATTTGTTCTAGTCTTTTTCGATGACATCCTCATATATAGTCCCACATGGCATCAACATTTAGAACATGTACAATCCGTGCTGCAATTACTGCTGAAACAAAAACTAGTTGCAAAGTTATCTAAATGTGATTTTGGCAAGCAAGAGATTGAGTATTTGGGGCAAGTTATCACAAAAGATGGCATAGCGATGGACAAGGGAAAAGTAGAAGCTGTTATTCAATGGCCTACACCCAGCAATTTGAAACAACTACGGGGATTCCTAGGCCTCTCGGGTTACTACAGGCGGTTTGTAAAAGGATATGCTACCAAAGCAGCTACCCTGACTGACTTACTGAAGAAAGACAGCTTCCTTTGGAATGAAAAAGCACACAGAGCCTTTCAACAACTGAAACAAGCACTCACCTCAGCACCCTTGTTGTCCTTGCCAAACTTCAAGAAGCAATTCATTGTAGAGACAGATGCATCCGGGAATGGAATAGGTGCGGTGTTAAGTCAAGAGAACCACCCAATTGCTTACTTTTCCAAGAAGCTGTGCCCAGCCATGCAAAAGAAATCAGCCTATGTGCACAAACTGTATGCCATCACAGAAGCCCTAGCCAAGTTCAGACACTACTTGTTAGGCCACAAGTTCATAATCAAGACTGACCAGAAAAGCTTAAAAGCTTTGCTAGATCAGAATTTGCACACAGCAGAGCAGCAAGCATGGCTGCACAAGTTTATAGGGTATGATTTTACCATACAATATAAACCAGGAAGAGAGAACATCCCAGCCGATGCCCTTTATAGATCCTATCACATTGCTTGGTCCACAACTACTAACAGCTGGATACAAGAGATAAAAACAGGACCTGATCAAGGATGAGGAACTAGCAACCATCTGTGCACAACTGGAAAAAGAACCTAGTGGCCAAGGGCTATACTCAATGCAGCAGGGCATTTTATTCTGGAAAAACCGAATTGTCATCCCAAGAAATTCAAGGCTGAAGGGGGAAATTCTTAAGGAATTTCATGACTCTATTTTAGAGGGGCATTCAGGGATTACAAGAACAAAAGCCCGAGTAACCTCACAATTCTATCGGCCAGCTATGCATAAGGAAATAAAGGAGTATGTGCTTCAATGTGCCATTTGCCAACAGGCCAAGACTGAAAACTCCCTACTAGCAGGGCTGCTACAACCCCTTCCAATTCCTCAACAGGTTTGGGAAGATATATCCGTGGACTTCATCACAGGCTTACCTATATCTCATGGATATTCTGTCATTCTGGTGGTTGTTGATAGATTAACAAAATTCGGCCATTTTATCCCTATTAAAAGAGACTACTCCAGCACAAGTGTAGCCGAGGTGTTCTTAAGTTAGGTAGTTAAATTACATGGTATGCCCAGCTCAATAGTCTCAGACAGAGACAGGGTTTTCATTAGCCAATTCTGGCAGAAACTGTTTCAGCTACAAGGGACTAAACTAAAGAAAAGCTTAGCTTATCATCCCCAAACGGATGGCCAAACAGAAAGTCTCAACAAGTTGCTGGAGATGTATTTGAGGTGCTACACATTTCATCAACCTAACAAGTGGTTCAAATTCCTATCGTGGGCAGAGTTTTGGTACAACACCAGCAATCACAGCAGTATTGCCATGACTCCTTTCCAAGCTTTATATGGAAGGGAGCCACCTAAGCTAGTGAAGTATGAGCGCCAATCAAATGACCCTGCCAATTTGCAAGAGATGCTAATTGAACGCGACAAGCTGTTGCAGCAACTGAGAACAAACTTGCAGAAAGCCCAAAACCACATGAAGAACAAGGCGAATACCAAGAGAAGGGATGTGCAGTTAAAGGAAGGTGAGCTAGTGCTAATCAAGCTACAACCCTACCGGCAACACTCAGTGACCCTGAGAAAAAATCAAAAACTGAGCATGAAGTACTTCGGGCCCTTTAAGATTGAAGCACGAGTGGGACAGGTAGCCTACAAGGTTCAATTGCCACCAACAGCCAGAATTCACAACGTATTTCACGTATCCCAACTAAAGAAATTCCATGGCACTCACATACCCCCTTACCTACCCCTACCACTGCAAACAACGGAAATAAGTCCAATCTGCAACCACAAAACATCATTCAGCACAGGCAAGTTCAACAAGGAGACAGAGTAACAACTCAGGTCTTAGTGCAATGGAAAGGAATGGCGGAGACGACAACTACATGGGAAGATTATGAGACATTAAAGAACAGCTACCCCGGCTTCAACCTTGAGGACAAGGTTGATTTCGAAGGGGGAGGTAATGCAACGAGCAACAAGGGCAAGGAAGGCAAATTGAATAATTACAAGGGCAAAGAAGGCATAGAAACAGAAACAGCAAACAACGCACAACAGCAAATAAACCAAAAGGAGAAAGCAGCTAACGAATAGGGACGCGTGGCACGGGATCCGCAAGAGCCGGGCCAGCGCAGAAGCAAGCGAGAAAGGAAACGTAGCTCTTATTGGGACGCTTACCTCTTTGGGAAGACTATGAGTGCAGTAAGTCAAATTCTCTTCTCTCTGATTTCCTCTGCTCATCACCTTCTTCTCTAACCTGCGGCTTGCAGGTAACTGGCGCGGAAGCTCGCGTCAACCGGAGCTCAACCTCCTTCCGTGGTCCTTTATCCCTGCCGGGTGAGCTCGTCGGCGAGGCCACGGAGAGCGGTGATCGAGAGGCGTAATCTCTCTGAGCTTGGCAGCACCTTCGGACCTCTGTTCTCGACCATTGGAGCTATTCGAATTGTTCTTCGTAATTCTAATACTGTTTCATTGTTAATTACTGTTGGGCCTATAATTGTGAGACCCATTGGACTTAGTGGTTTATTTCTCTTATTAAACTTCGTTACAAAAAGTTGGAGCGTTTCACTCAGTGAAGGAAGCCTATTCAGGTTGGATCATTTTGCGGTAAGAAATGTTTTTGTTTCTCGTTGGTGAGAATTTGTCTATTGACCAATAGTAAAAAGACATGTGAAATTGATTAAAAAGATGTTATTTTTTCTTGTCTTCTTTTCATAAGGTTAGTTTAGTCTTTTTTGACTTAAGTAATTTTTTTAAAAAAGAGAATCAAATTATTAACATTAGGGTACAAAATAAAATATGGAAAAATACTCTTTCTCGAATCATTTGCAAAATTGTTTTTAAAATGAATTATTTTATTTTAAAGAGAGTTAATNGAAGGCAAATTGAATAATTACAAGGGTAAAGAAGGCATAGAAACAGAAACAGCAAACAACGCACAACAGCAAATAAACCAAAAGAAGAAAGCAGCTAACGAATAGGGACGCGTGGCACGGGATCCGCAAGAGCCAGGCCAGCGCAGAAGCAAGCGAGAAAGGAAACGTAGCTCTTATTGGGACGCTTACCTCTTTGGGAAGACTATGAGTGCAGTAAGTCAAATTCTCTTCTCTCTGATTTCCTCTGCTCATCACCTTCTTCTCTAACCTGCGGCTTGCAGGTAACTGGCGCGGAAGCTCGCGTCAACCGGAGCTCAACCTCCTTCCGTGGTCCTTTATCCCTGCCGGGTGAGCTCGTCGGCGAGGCCACGGAGAGCGGTGATCGAGAGGCGTAATCTCTCTGAGCTTGGCAGCACCTTCGGACCTCTGTTCTCGACCATTGGAGCTATTCGAATTGTTCTTCGTAATTCTAATACTGTTTCATTGTTAATTACTGTTGGGCCTATAATTGTGAGACCCATTGGACTTAGTGGTTTATTTCTCTTATTAAACTTCGTTACAAAAAGTTGGAGCGTTTCACTCAGTGAAGGAAGCCTATTCAGGTTGGATCATTTTGCGGTAAGAAATGTTTTTGTTTCTCGTTGGTGAGAATTTGTCTATTGACCAATAATAAAAAGACATGTGAAATTGATTAAAAAGATGTTATTTTTTCTTGTCTTCTTTTCATAAGGTTAGTTTAGTCTTTTTTGACTTAAGTAATTTTTTTAAAAAAGAGAATCAAATTATTAACATTAGGGTACAAAATAAAATATGGAAAAATACTCATTCTCGAATCATTTGCAAAATTGTTTTTAAAATGAATTATTTTATTTTAAAGAGAGTTAATTTAAATTGACTCCCGTATAATCTAAGATTTTATTTTATTTTTTTAATTGAAAATTGATTTAAATCAACTTCCATTTTTTTTTAAAAAAAGTCGATTTAAATTAACTTTAGTATATTATTGTCACGGATTTTGTTTTGTTCTTTAGGGGATTGTCAATATTGTTAAGAAAAATGCCCACAAATTAATCATGTATCCAAAATTTGAAAAATAGTTTTTCAAATAATTTGGATAGTTAAAAATTTTATTTTTTTATTTGATGAAAAAATAATAATCAAATCAATGTGATTGCATCTAAAATTAATTTTTTAAATTGATTTAGATTTTAATCAAATTTGGAAGAAAAATAACATAATAGTTATGGACTGATTTTTTGGATCAAATCAAATTAATTTAATTTGGTATCAAAATAAAAGATTGGACAAAGTAGGAGACAAAAACAATGAAAATAATACTACAAAAGTCGACTTAATTCAACTTTTGTTTTTTGAAAAATGGAAGTCGATTTAAATCGACTTCCAATTAAAACAAATAAAATAAAAATTTGGGGTTATGTTGGAATCGATTTATATTAACTCCCTTTATAATAAAATAGTTTATTTCGAAAACAACTTTAAAAATTGTTCATTTAGGGAATGAGTATTTTCCCATATTTTATGTTGGGAATTATCCCTCAAGGCTACATAAACATTTTTTGGAAAGTACACTAGATTATGATATTGGGTAAGTGAAAATACCGGATTATACTATTTTTGAAGAAATGACCTTTGTTTATAGCCTAACAAAGACACAATTATTTTTTACCGATTCACCTTTGTTTTTTTTATCACAACGGTGTTATCCATACACCAATATCATAGATGTCTGAACAAACATTTAAAAAATAGATAAATAAACATTAAAGAATCGATGAACAAACATTTTTACACATATAAACAAGATAAAATGGGACTTCTGGCGCATTTAATGCTAAAAAGTAACTAGTGCACTATCTCTCATGCCCTCACTCATACTCTAAAATGCGTGCACTCACGTTCTCTCGTAAACAAACATTACAAAACAGATGAACAAATATTAAAGAACAAATAAACAAACATTATCAAACACAATATAAAATAAAATGAGATTCACACTAACTAAATAAGGAAGACAAATAAACAAACGTTACAAAACTCATAAACAAACATTACAACATACATGAACAAACATTACACTACATATGAATAAAAATGAAGACATAAACAACCATTACTTCACTTATAAATAAACATTATACTATGCACAAACAAACATTTCACTACACTAGAATATTACACTACAAAAAAATAAATATTACAACACTTGTAAAAAACATTATTATAACACACATAAACATTACACTATATTGAAACAAAAAAATAAACAAACATTACAACACATATAAACAAACTTTACACGATACTGAAACATTACAAAACATAGATAAGAGAATAATGTCCTTGTTCATGCTTATCATAACGTATTAAAAAACATGAAAACAAACCAAAAAAGGATTAAAAAACAAAGAAAAAGCAAGAAACAAAAAAAATGAACAAGATAAAAGAAACGGAGAAGAAGAAGATCATAACAAAGAAAAGAAATGTTTCAGGTGAAAAAAAATAAAGGAAAAGTGGGGAAGAAGAGGGAAAAAAAATGAAGAAGGAGATAAGGAAAAAAAAAAGAGNTATATATATCACATGCATGGCTTTCAATGACAAACTCACCAACTAAACTTGTAGTCGGACCAAAACCAAAGATGGTTTGTACTAATTAACATAACTTAAACACAACAAGAAAAAGTTTTGCAGCAGTTTAAAATTGTATTTTGCGACGATTTGAACCGCCACTAAAAATCCGTTGCAATCTTGTGCATCGAGATGTTATAGTTTCCAAGCGTGATATATTTTGCAGCGGTTCAAAACCGTTTCTATATTTAAAATACATTTTTATAAGTATTTGCAGCTGTTTTAAACCGTCGCTATATTTAACCTTTAATTATTAAATATTGTTTTTGCAGCAGTTTCCAACCGCTACTATGCTTACCTTATAATTCTTCAACTATTGTTTTTGCAGCTATGTTTTAGTTTCATTTTTTTTTAAATTTTGTACGTGGAAACTAATTAATATACCAATTACCAACTACTTTAATATTTATTTGATTTATCATTTGTGATACTTCAAAATCTTCAATTTTTAGCTTATAGATTATATTTTATTTTATTTTTACTTCATTTCTCTTCCTATAAATTAAGAAACTCTATTGTTACTTATTTAATCCTACAAAATAATTCAACCATAAGAGCAATAAACTTGACTAACCTCTATGTATTTGATTTATCTTAAGAGCAATAAACTTAACGAGCTAGTAATTTTTAATTTCCAAACTTAACTATAACTATAATCTCTAATGTCAATCTCCAAAATAATTTCTAACTTCATACTAAACAGAATAAAATGCACTCTCTTTGAATGCATTATACATACATACATACATACATACTGTTCACAAGTAATTCGTAAAGGGTACGAGGTTACCTGAACGAGTGAGGAAGGCGCCTTGACGGAAGCTCGAAGGCTTGAGGCGAAAGCTCCAAGCGGGTTCGGAGGCCTGGACGAAAGCTCCAAGCGGGTTCGGAGGCTCGGACGAAAGCTCCGAGCGGGTTTGGTGGCTCGGACAAAAGCTCTGAGCGGGTTCCTCTCGGGGAGAGTGCGGCGGCGGGGTGTACCTGC
>QANU01003176.1:0-94492 GCA_003254905.1 Nissolia schottii
TCAATCCACATAGACAGTGGGCTTAGGATTACCCACTTTCCAGGCGCACTTGGAAGTTGTCGGGAACGACTCCTGAGGGCTTTAAGATAATCCAGCTATTTTTCCTGAGTCCGGTGGAGTAATCGTCGCGCGCACACTCGGACAGAGTAACAGCACAGCAGATGACAACTTAAGAAAATGGGACTGAGGCCGTGAGTTTATATATATAGGCATAGGGGTGCCTTAGCTTCGTGAAGAAGCTATTGCTTTTTCACTTCTTTTTCATTTCTTTTCTCTTTTTTTTTTCAAAATTATCCTTTTAAGTTTATTTACCTTTTTGCCCTTCCTTTAATTTTTATTTCCCTTTATATCCTAAGTTTTGTTTTTCCCTTTTTATCCCACACCTTTTTACGTATTTCCCCTTATGTCCTTTCCTTAATTCTTTTGCCTTTAATTCCCTGTTCTCAACGTGGGATTAAATTTCTAACCAAGTCAATTTATTTCGCGACCATGTTTGATCGCGTTTTGTCATTTTTCGGTTGTGTTCGGATATTCTAAAAATATTCCGAGCACATATCCGCAATCTACTAATTTCCCGGATCCTAGAGGTATGCCGGTTAAGGTATTCGTGAATTTATTACCTGGAGGAAATTTTCACAGATATCTTAAGTGTCTACCGAAATTCTGATTTTTGTCAAAATTTGGCACGGACCTCGTGGCACTCCGCAAGATCAAGAAACAATTACTTGACTGGCGTTTGAAAGCAATTAATTTTCTAAATAATTTTTTCCAGTCCAAATAATCGCATCTAATGTGCTTTTAATTAAGCAAAAATTGGGATTTTCGCGAAATTCTCGTAAGGAGAAAATTCGGGATGTTACAATTAGGGTTAGTGCATTTGAATGATTCCTTCAATCGATTGATCAAGGAATTCAATCGATTGAAATCCTTCTCAGACTTTCATTCGACTGAAATCCTCATTCATTTAATTGAAATCCAAAATTCTTTCATTCGAATCCCTTGGGAATTCAATCGAATGAAATAGTGTAAAATTGGCTCCCGAGAGCCTTTTCTCCCAGGGGCTTCTCACCGTAACTTTTCTCATTTTTCAAAGATCCAATCAGTACAGTTATGGTTCCTAAACGTCAAAATCATCGAAAACCATCGTACATAACTTACTTCCTATAGTTTTCACAAAGTTGTTTTGTAGTTCAAATACATACAAATATATATATATATATATATATATATATATATACATACATACATACATACAGTCATAAAATCAACCACATAGACAGTGGACTTAGAGTTACCCACATCTAATGGAGATTCGGACTCGGTAGCTTTGCTGCTGGCAATTTCTGGCTCGCGCTGGCGTGCTCTGGGAATTTTTTCGGGACTCAACAAAGTAACTGAAATGTGTCCGAACGGGACTGATGTTTGTGAAAACCAATGAAAGAGACGTAAAATCTCTGAAAGTGAAGTGGCTATTTATAGCCACGTTCTGTGGCTTTTTCCTTTACCCTTTTTCCTTTTTCTTTATTTTTTTTATTGTTTTTATTATTATTATATGTTTTCTGGAGAAAATATCTCTTGATGGAGATAGGAATCCCCTCCAGGACCTGTTCTGGTCCCGTTTGATCGCGTTTTGTCCAAAATATCTCATACCCAGTTGCCCGAAAAATATTCTAGACATACCGTCGTAATCCACTAATTTTTCTTATCATTCTGGGGGCTTCCACTCAGGGATTTTTTACTTTCTTATCGCATCCAGAAATTCCGCGAGTGTCTGCCAGTATCCGAAACAATTTTTGTTCGAGCCAAAACTCATTCGAAAGCTCCGAAAAATTCACGGGATGGCGAAACCTAACCCTAACCACCAATCTTAGGAGTACAGAGGTCAAATCTCACTTTCTCGTCGTCTTGAACGGCTTTTGACCGTCATTAACGGTGTAATCTACGGGTTTTCCATACAAGAAAGAATCGGGATATTACAAGACACCCTGTCAAAGCTAGCGAGCACCCGTCCTGGCAGCAACAACAAAACGCTCATACAAGAAACCTTTAGTCACCTCTTGGTCACAAACGAGGTCAACCAGATTGAATCACAATGAAGTTCACCAGAATGCTAGACCTCACCAATTGTAAAGATCATCTGCAGAGATAAGTTGGATCTGACCGAGGATGAAAAGAAAATAAGTACACCCTGGTAGGCAAACAACTTTACAGGAGATCGGTGTCCCAACCCCTTCTCAAGTGCGTAGAATTAAAAAGGATACCCTACGTCTTAGATGAGGTACACGAAGGTTCATGTGGTCACCACATGGGAGGAAAAGCCCTTGCCCTGAAAATACTTCGTGCAGGCCTATACTGGCCTATCCTCCAGAAAGACTCCACAGATTACATGATGAAATGCCAAAGATGTTAAGAACATGCCCACTTTCATATAGCTCATCCCGCAGAATTGACAAGTATGACAGCCTCATGGACATTCCAAAAATAGGGAATCAACATACTTGGCCCATTTACGCAAGCCATAGGACAAAGAAAGTTCCTCATAGTGGTGGTCGTCTACTTCAAAAAGTGGATCGAAGCCGAACCCTTAGCGACAATCATTTCTGTCTAGTGCAGGTTGTGTGGAGTAACATCCTCATAAGGTTTCGTATCCCGAAAACGTTGATCTCTGACAACGGGACCCAGTTCACGGATAAGAAATTCACAGCATTTTTACAAGGCTTCAAGATAAAACATCGTTTCTCATCCGTGGAACACCCTTAGACCAACGGGCAAGCCGAAGCCGCTAACAAAGTCATATTGAAAGGACTGAAGAGAAGGCTAGATGAAGCAAAAGGACTGTGGGCGGTCGAGTTGGGAAGTGTCCTATGGGCTTATCGAACCACCCCCCATTCAACAACGTCTCACTCCCCTTTCCGGTTAGCATATGGAAGTGAAACCGTGATACTGGTGGAAATTGGCGAAACATGTCCTGGGATACATTTGTTCTCCCCGGAGAAAAACGATCAAGCCAAAGCCGAAGAAATAGACCTGGTCGAAGAATGCAGAAACGAAGTCCGCATACAAGAGGAAGGTATTAAAAGATAGATCACACGAAGATACAACTCCTCTGTAATTCCTCGAAATTTTAATCCAGGAGACACCGTCATTCACAAGGCAAATATCGGCACTAAGACACCAGGACAGGGCAAGCTACACCCCAACTGGGAAGGTCCATACATTGTAACGGAAGAACTTGGCCAAGGAGCGTACAAGTTATCGACCATCAATGGAAAAGAAATTCCGCAGACATGGAACGCGGCAAATCTTAGAAAATTTTATCTTTAAATTATTCTTAAATTCCTTAGATAGTTCATTATAATTTTCATATTTTTTTATCCTGCATCATCATTGTACTGACGTTAAGGCCACAAAGCCATTATGAAATAATACATGAAGGATTCAACATACTTCTCATTTGCAACATTAACAAACCGCCGAAAACAGCGGTAACAAAGCAAATTTCCCCAAACTGATCACTCGGGCGTCGGCAATAATCCGCGAAATAAAATATCAATTAAGCCCAGTAATATAACTGAGAGCTACAAAAAAACAGCTCAAGTTATAAGCTCGATCCGAAAACTAAAAGGCACAAACCAAGTTATAAATACGCAAACATTAATTTCCACGGAAACTGCTTATCATTTGATATACATAAAGTCTTACAAAAATTATGACAAAAAAATAACCAAGGCAACAGAAGCCTAGGCTGATATACGAAGCAGGAAATTACATAGCATGGAATTACAAATTCTGGATGGTGTCAGTCTCAAGATCATAACACTTATCCAGAGACACCACACTTCAGCCAACCTCAGGAGCAATATGCTTGACTTGACCCATTACAGTTTCAAAAGCCACATCCACAGCTTCTTTAGATAACTTCAAGCAAGCGTCATAATCCTTCATGGCTTCCTCGCACTGGACCAGGCAGGAATCATACTCCTTTTTCGCCACCTCCACTTCCTGCTTCATCTCCTCTACCAATGCAGCCTTTTCCACCGCCAAGGCAGACTTCTCCTCCGCCACAGCTTCAAACATCCTTGATCTCTCCTCAGAGATAGCTAGCTGCGCCCTTAGCTTTTTTATCTCCTCCTTCATGGCAACTTTTTCCTCAGAATAGCTGTTCACAACCTCCTTTAGCTTCGCATTTTCCCAACGGATGTTGTCCACCTCCTCGAAATCAGCACCATGGTCAAAAGCATACTTCAACAAACCTAGTGGCTTTTCCCAAAAGTCGAAAGCTGCAAGCAAATGCCTCCTCCACGGAAACTCCCTCCAAGTGCTCCAGAGCCTACTTATACAGATAGCTCTTGCTAGCATTCCGCATGAAGTTTACACTCTTGGGTCATGCTTGAGAAAGAGCACTTGAAAGGTGCTCACACTCTCGCCGTAAAAGGCCCCATCGAGAGTGTTTCAGCGGAGGCTCCTCTTCTTCTGCAACAGAACATTCAGGAGAGGGTTCCACTGGAGCAGGAGAAGAATGAGGAACTTCAACAGCAACCCTTTGACCTCTCAGCTCCTCGTTCGTGGAAGTATTCAGGTGCCTGTTCAACTCCCTCAGCTTATCCCTCGCAGACATGTTTTCACGGATTCTCGCACCTACATAGACCATTAACAATCAGCACAATATATATATATATATAATAATAATCTTAAAAGCAACAGGCAAGCAACAACTACCTAAGCTAGCCTCTACATCTAGCCTCTCTACGACCTCTCTCAAATTTAAAGGTCTATTATGAGCCAGCGCTATAAAAAAAACTCATCCTCAACAAGCTCCTCCACGAACAAACTATCTGGACGATGACGGTGGATATTCCTATTCCAGTAGCAAGATATACTCACCACGGTATCCTGATCCCCCTCCCAGAATGCCTTTGTTCCCGGGGCAGTGAATACCTTAAAGTATTTTCACTTGAATTTATGGTAGGATTCCTCCCACCTGGTGAACACCCTCATCCAATAAAGGCCCTTGAATGTATGCCAACTCCTATACCTAAACTGAATCCCTGAAATAATCCTACCCATAGGGTTGGTCGAGGTAAATAAACTTAGAAAAGTGTTCGGCAGAGGCTCTACGCCAGACACCTCATACACCACCTCGAATCTGCGAACTAAAGCCTAACAATTGGGATGAAGTTGCATAGGGCTAAAGGTACATAATTGCATCAACTCCTACTCAAAGTTGGTGAAGAGAAGCCTAACGCCTAAGCGCGTAAACATCACCTTGTACATCCACAAAAAATGAGGGGTATTGCTATGGCTCAGCATGCAAACCCTCTCGTCCGCGGAGACAACCTTTAACCTATACTTGTGGTCCTCCACCCCCTCCTCGGTCAACTCCAACGCCTCATTCAGATGTTCGATATGCTCTCCCTGGATGATAGAAGGGATGTCAAATGCCTCCGGGTCTATCCACCCATAAGACAACTGCTCGTGAAAACCTACAAAGGGCGCAACCTCTTCAGGTCTTTAAAATTCTTCTTCAACCTCCCCACCACCGTAATCTCAAACTACTGAAAAAGGGAAAATAGACCACACAAGCTTTTTTAACCCCTATTAGCAAAATCCCTAAAGACACTCAAAACCCTAGAAAACCATTAATAGAAAGCATTGTAGCATATACCCACAGCGCCCAGAAGTAAAATGTCCAAAGCCCAAACAAAAAACCGCAACACTCCAAGAGAAGAAGAAGAGGTGTTTACCAGTTTTCTTCCAGAAAAACAGACCGAAGAAGCAGAACGACAGCATGGCAGTACAAGCTCCTCACATTAACCACGACCAACGAATGAAAGGCACAACACAAAATGCAGGGGATGAAGAAGAGGAAGAAATCGCAAACAGAAGATGAATAGGAGCGGAGAGAATAAGAAGTGAAAAGGCAAAGAGAAGATTGATGGAAATCGAGAGAATAAGAAGTGAAAAAGGCAAAATAGTGGTTTCGGGATTTAAAATGGTGGAAACTCGATATTTCCCTCTAAGTCCATCATTACAAAACTGACACCCACCTCCTAGAGAAACTCAAACGCCGACCAACCTACACACGTGTCCTCAAACGACTGGCTCAGTTTTCTCACAACAGTACGCATGTCCTGTCGCACGATTTCCAAAGAGAAAAAATTCCCCAATCGACACAGCTTATGCAGATAAACCCCTCAACAGCCATGACACCCTGCGGATAAACCTCTATGCGGAACCAACCCTCGGCAACGCACAAAAACAAATCGGACCACGGAGTTTCACTCCGCACTTTGAGTTGGGCACCTGTTATGGACTGGGCCATAAAGGCCCATCCTGGAGTACCACACGGGGGTCCGCGGATCAACCCGACCCGACTTAAGCACCCCCTCATCGGCCAACGAGATTTTCAGTCTGAGATATCCTCTCCCCAACAAACAACACTCCATGATCTTCGAAGGCGAACTCAACGGAAAGATTACCAGAATAGCGAAATTCACGAACGCCACTTAGGTATTTAAACCTAATCAACACACCAGGTACGCCTAGAACCCAACTACCCTTGATTTCATTGCTACTCCGAACCTTCACTGACTTGAGCGTCAGAGTCCTTGGAGATAATTAAGCATTGAAAAACAAATGGTGTAATGACTTTCTAATGTAAAATAAGACAATTACAATGAATTATCGATTATGATTACCCCTTCTTTCTTCAAACTGAAGGTCGTGATATTTTTATCAAATAAACAAAAATAAAAGGTTATGATACAGAGACAATTTCTATACTGCTTTTAATTTCTGCATAGACAATTCTCTGAAATATTTTGGCTGTTCCAATTGGACGAAACCAATGACACTAATGAATATTCTTTCCGATGTAGTAGTAAAATGTTTATTTTATTTTCTTGGCACAAAAACATTTCCCTCTTATTGTTTCATCATTATTAACGCATTTGTTTATTTTTTGAATCGAAATTTAATAGGGCATTTCTGTTTCAAGAGATGGATTTTTTTTCCAGGACATATAAGTTTCTTCCCCTTTTAATTTCTGTGCAGAATTTAATCTTTTTAATGCTCGTTTAAATTTTGTTTCCAGCTTCACTTCGAAAGATCAGCCGCAAGTAAAGTATATGACTCAATTTCGTAATATGTACGTATTGTATTGTATTATTTTATTTTATTTTATTGTCATACCATAAAAAGAAACACAAAGTGGTTGGAGTGGGTTTACATTTATCTCGTGATCATAATTCCGTAGACTAATGTTTGTGAAGTAATACATCAGTGCCGTTTCTATAGTCTATCAACAAGTAAAGTTTAATTGCCATCATAATTTTTTTTTTATACTATCATTAAATCATATTATTTTACATATGTATAACATTATAAATAATAAATAAACATAATTTCTTAGTTACCTTATAGGATAAATACTTTATGATATCTGATTTATTTATTTTTAATAATTTTTATAATTAAATTCATCATTTTTTGTTATTATGTTATGTTTTATATGATTATAATAAACTTTTATATGATTATAATAAATTTTTAATTAATCAAATAATTGAAAAAGTCAACTTATAAGAGGTTTAGAAATTTGTGGACCATTTGAGCTTATAATATACCTCTCTACAAATATTGTATTAAAAATATTAATTTATCATATTAAATCATATAATATATCAATATGTATACTAAATCATGAAATGATAACAAAAATTAATGAATTTAGTTATAAAAATTATAAAAAATTAATAAATTAAGTACCATGAGATATTTATCCTACAAGATAGCTAAGAAATTACAAAAAAAAATATATGAGATAAAATTTAATTAAATAGAAATGTACAAATATTTTACACATTATTGGTAATTAAACTCCAAAATATATTATTTGATATTATTTTACATTATAATTTGATTGTTCTTCTTTTCTCTTTTTTAGTATAATGACAAATTGGGAATGAGCTTATTACAACGAGGGAACGTGTATCTATGTGTGTTGTGTGTCACACAGCGAATAAAGGTGAGAACTTCTAGTTGAGATTTTGCTATAACCATACTCTTCTTTTTCGCATCTTTAATTTCATTTTATCTCAATTTTTTTCTTTTTCTTTATATTTTTTCTCTTTGTTCCAGTCAAATATTACTTTTTCTCAAGACACAACAAAACACACTCTCTCTCTCTTCTCACATCCACCACCACTACTGTGTCCTCTGGTTCAGTTCGTTAGCCGCACTCCCTCCAGTCCTTCCTTTTTCGCACCAAATAAAACCCTTTCCCTCTCTCTTCCTCCGCCACCCGCGACGGCGCCACCATGTTTTCCTAGACCTCCGCCGTCCCCCCCAGGTACGCTACTCCATTTCTTGGCTTCGCGTTACTCGTTCTGTGTTTTCCTTTTAAATTAATTTTGGATTGTTATTTATTTCTTTATTTTTTTTTAAGTTTTTGAATCCGAGTATTTGGAAAGCTAGCTCTGCTTTTCGGTGGAGCATTTTTGTTTTGTTTTTTTGTTTTGGATTGACCTAGTTTTAGGTGATGTTTTTGATTGGAGGTGGGAAGTGGGAGAAGAAAAAGGTGGCGAGGGTTTAAGGGAAAATAAAAAAATTGGTCGACATCTTTGAAGGGGACTCGCATGTTGAGTTTTCTAGTTTATTCTATGGTTTTGAAATGCCTTGTGTTAAATGTATCTGTCATTTAATATTAACCCCCCAAAAAAATTAAAATTAACATCTGATTGAAAAACTGAAAAGTCTTTTTCAAAAGAGGGGGAAGAGGAAGGAAGGTTTCCAGTTTCCAGTTTCCAGTTTCCAGTTTCCAGTTTCCACGTTCTAGGGAGAGGGTTACATATTTTATGGCAACACCTTAATGTACTTTAATAACGATTGAAAGGTTACCATTTTCTTTGTTTTTAGGTGAATACAAAAAGGTAATAGAATGGTAGTAACGAGATTTTGAACATATAATGAGTTTTGCTTTTGTTAATTTTGTTAGGCTTGTTCACGTTTCGTGTTTTTCCTATGGTAATGATGAAACTTTGGTGATTGGTTGTTTTTGTAGGGTTTTCCTGGACGAACCAGAACGTTTTGTTCCATTCTTTAAGCTCTTAAGGATGAAACCGCAGACCAATGGGATGTCTAGAGCTCATAAGGCGAATAATGCTCCTCAAGTTGAAGGGCCTAACTGGCTTCTCATTGCTGCTGGTGCTTTGTTGAGTACGTTATCTGTTCGCCTCGGTTACAAGTTGAAACAGGCACTTGACTCAAAGCCGAAGCAGAATGCAACTCATGTTCAGAAAGGTCCTTCTGAAATGTTGGGAGGATTCCAATCTTCCTGTTCTGTATTTTTCTTCTCTGTGTTAACACTTCTTTTACCCAAAAAGGGAAAAAAAATGTTGTACTCGAAGAGATTCCAAAATTTGAATTGTGTACTTTTGTTCCTTATCCGTAGTGGCTTCTAACTTAATATGTTCCTTTTTAACTTCAGGAAATGGAAAATCCTTCAACACAAGGAAATCCCCAGATTGCTTTATGCAGTCTAATGGATATTCCCTTACACAAGATAATCATGGCTGCTTCAGTTGCATTTCAGGTTTAATTTGTGCTTTGAAGGTGTTTTTGATTTGGCTACTGTTAAATGACTTGCTGTAGTATGTTTTATTGTTGATGTTTGTCTTTACTTTTGTCTCTCCTTGTATAGAAATTTAAATTTTCTATCAAGAAGATTTGTTTTTGAATTTTAAATTATTGTTGTTTGAATTATGTTGAAATTTTTGTCATTTGCTATGACTTGTGGGTTTGTCACTGCATTCTCTCACTCTCTCTCATGCTTATTCGAGTTCTTTCCCTATCTTAACCTACTTGTTCTTCTGAGTTTTCATGGATCCGTATTCTACTCATCCATGTCCCTGATGGGTTATAAAGGCTCATCAAACATCTCTTTACTCTTCTCTGTTTCATTTTCATCTTATCTATTTATTTGTTATGTATTGTCTTTCCTTATCTACCTCTCTGGTACCAACTTGTTAAATTAAACATGCTAATAATTTACATAAATTCCACATAATGTTGGAGATACTGGAAGTGGTGTGCAGGTGTCGTTTGTTTATCCAGACGAAACAATTTTTTTTTTTATGAAACAGACGAATTAAACATTCTAAACCAATAGTTAAGCTCAGCAATCTATGGAATTTGATATTTGATCATGTGCTTGTTGTAGAAGATTTCCAGTAGTGGAGATACAACTCTTTATTTGGTATTAACAAATGTAATCGCTTCTGATTACCAGCAAAAAGATGCAAACTATACCTCAGACATTTAGAGCAAACATGATTAACTTATTCTTAAATGTGAATTCATTGATGATCTTCCATTTGAAGTTGACTGATTTCTGAGAAGTGCTACTCAACTTTGTACACGAATCTTTTACCATTAATTGGTGATTATATTCTACGGGGAAAACAATCATTGGTGATTGTAGTTTGGGAATCTGTTTCATGTTTTTGGTAATATATTCATCTCATATCCTTTTACTTATGGTTTTACAGGGCAGCTACCAAGCCCTAAATGTTTAAGCCTGTTGATATAATAGGTGTTGCATCTGACTTAGATATACTGTCTGCGTGACATGTTTCGACAGGAAATGGAAGTACTATGGAACTAAAGTGCCCACCTAATGGTCAGATGATTAGTGAACCTGATGGTGCCCTCCCTTTGGTGACTGTTCCTACTGCTGAATTTAGCAAAGAAAATGGTGTTATGTGGACATGCTCTCCTGATCGTCTTGAATTGCCTTCAAAGCCATTCCACCATTCAAACTGCTCAGATTCACCATGTGTATCTGAATCTGGTTCTGATATTTTTAGCAAGCGGGAAGTCATAATGAAACTGCGGCAACAATTGAAGCGAAGAGACGATATGATACTAGAGATGCAAGATCAAATAGCTGAGCTGCAAAGTTCACTCAATGCTCAGCTGGGGCTTTCTTCCCATTTGCAGTTGCAGCTTGATTCTGCAAACAGAGAATTATTTGACTCGGAGAGACAGATCCAGCGGCTGAGGAAAGCAATTGCAGATCACTGTGTTGGGCACGTTCCACATGATAAATCTTCCACAGTCACGGCCTGGCCTGCTGAGACTGGAAATGGCCATGCAAATGGTCATCTAGATGGGGAGAATAATTTCGACCCCCCTGAAAAATTAAGGGATGAGGAGGAGAGAATTGAGATGCTAAGAAGGCAAGTAGGAGAGTTGAAAGAGGTAATTGAAGGGAAAGAGTTCTTGCTCCAGAGTTACAAGGAACAGAAGTCGGAGCTCTCCCTGAAAATCAGAGAATTGCAGCAAAGATTGGACTCTCAGCTGCCCAATATTTTGTAGAAACTAGAAAACTACCAAGTTTGTGAATTCTTTTGCTTCTTTATACATTTGACAAAGCTTCGCTGTCTCCCTCCCTCATTCTTTATTTTCTCACTGTAATTAGCTTTCTACCTTTGATTGTTTGGCAATATGTTTTGAGTTTGTGCGATGTGTGCTAAAGAGAAATGAACCATAGGGCAAGATGAATGCTAATCGGTCTTAGAAAAATATTACTCTTTTCTTCTTCTTCTTGGTATTTAGAGCGAATGCACACTTGGCAAAATGACATTTTTCTTGTTTTGGAATTTGGATATTCCATATCTATTCTTTTCTAACAGGGGAACAAGTGGCAGGTAGTTACATGCTTAAATGCGCAATTTAACTTTTCTGTTTGCCCGCACATCAAAAGAACTCATTCATTACTTATTTTTTGCTTATTTACACAATTGATCCTCTTTAAGTATTTAATCAAATAGATATGCTAAGTTTCTATGTTTTAGGTCCTCTACTTTAATTAAGCTTGGTGTTTAGGTCCTCTTAGCATGTTTACACACCCTTGGTACATAAAGACCGTCAAAACTAGGACGCATATAAAAATGTCACGTCTTTAGGATCTTGCCATCTTTCCATCATTAATGCTCTTCCAACATTACGTGCGTCACCTTCCAAGAAAACTTTGTTTAGGCAAGGTCCCATTCGACCAAGAGGTCGGCCCTAGCTGCCATTAGATTCCCTACGTATGGATCTATATGATATAGCACTAAGAAACTCACCAATACTGTTTATGATCACGACTTCTGTGTCGTAGTTTGGTACCCATCACCGAGAACATGGCAAAGTCTACATTTATCTCTCCCCACTCTCTATCGGATGTGGTGGTTAATTGAACATAACATGTTGGTTCGATGTACACTCACAAAATTATGTGACATTTTATGTTAAAACACATTTCTTTCATTCTTAAAATAAAAAATAAAAAAAATTCTCTTCAATTCCTACTCACAAACATAAATCAAACAGGGCATGACATAAATTTAATACGCTTACGTAATCTTATTAACTTGTATAAGACGCTGTCATACATCTTTATTCGGAAAGTGCACTTCATTCTGTAAAAAAATTCTTGTAGAAGTCGCTACCGTCACTCCTCTAGAACTTCCTAGCCTTTTAAGTCAATTTTCTTGCACGTGTATCCGAGAATGATAATAGTAATCGAAAACATTTTTGTCACAGTAAGTATAACATAAATCTGCACCATCTAATGCACGTCATTCATTTTAATGAGAAAAATGGTAGCAACCATATGGGATCACCAGCAAAATCAGATGCCGAAACGATGAAACCAACTTTCCCAGAAAAACTAGAGATATACATTTGACTGAAAATTTGTATGCTTACCAATATAACATTCTGCTGGACCTAATGATCCAACCATGTGCACTACACTATGTTACGAGATTCATCCAATCTAACACTGGACAGAGATCAAGAATGTAATCTTTTAAGATAGCAACTTGAAGATCAGGATGATGCCCAGAATATAACACCAAAAAATGAATTTTGTTTCCTTACACATAATTCAGGCTCTTGCGATCGAGGTTTTATTCAATCACAGTCGAGAATCACCTAGCATTCAGATCAAATTCACCTACTTCACGCCAGCCATCCTGCGTTCCCGTGTCTCCGTTTTCAGCTTCATCGTTCAAGAAATCGTCAGATGGCTCCTTCTCCTCTCGCTGAGCATTGTTTCCCCATCCATTCATCATTTCACCTGGGTTGCCTCCCTGATCCTGCTCCCCCATGTCATGACCAATTGCAATATCACTGCCTTGGGATCCAAGTGCACTTGCCCTTATTGGGGCTCGAGACATCATTTCAGCATGAGACACTGAATCAGCCCGAGCCTGCTCTGCTTGAGCCATTGCTGCCATCCGCAGTTTAGCCTCATGGGCTTCACGACCAGCCTTCTCCCTAGACTCTAATTCGACTTTTAATTCATACATAGCTCGTTTTTCCTCTTGGAGAAGTGCTTGCTCAACCATCAACCTCTCCTCAGACCGGAATTCCCCCACACCTCTCTTTTGGGTTATTATGTTGAAGGCAAGTGCCTGCTTCTCAAAAGTTGCTGTGAACTCAGCAATTTTAGCAGTAATGTTATTATCCCACTGCTGGGACCGTGAAAGCATCTGGCCAGTGGTGTCAGAATCAAGTATCCTATCATCCTCTTCTGCTTCATAGTCTGCCACAACATGATACGGCAATAATCTGCATGAGAAAATTCAGGGAAATTCTTAAACATAAGAAACCCATGCAAGAGATTGCACTAATTTGTTTTTGTTGTCAGGACGGGGGAGGGAAGGGGTCATGCCTCATGGTCACGGGGTACCAGTCGGGCAAGTTATACAAGCTAAAATGCTGCTAAACGCACTTCTCATGTCCCCAGCATTACATGCTTCCTTTTGTGACAAAAACCTCAAGCCAAAATTGGCCAGAAAATCACATTTCAAATGTCATGCTTACATTAGTGTATCAGAATGATATGCAATGAGGATAGGGAAGCATTTAAAGCTACAATAAGATAGACTATAGCAAGTGTTACACACAGGACCAACTTTTGTTATAATTTATCATACCAAACCACTGAAAACTAAATTATAGACTGCGTGGCATGGCATGAAGTCATTAATATATAAATTCTTATGTTCATTCAGGAGACCTCAACCTCAATTCCACATCAAGCTCATCAAGGCCCACAATGAAATGTGGTCAAATTTACTATATGGAAAAACATCACTCATTAGCAGTATAGTTAATAAACTAAAACCCTAAAGAGGAATTGTCATTTCCATATTCATCAAAGTAAACTAGCGCATATCAATTGACATATGGTAGGGGAAGTATTAGATTTGATATAATCTAGATGTTAATAGGTTCTGCAGAATTATGACTAAATAAATGAAATATACATATATTAAAATTACAAATAGGGACATGGAAATATATAAAAACTAAGGTCCCATACATAAATGAACAGACAACTCTTGAAAGGCAATGTAAAGAAGTTAGAGGGGTCCAATTACAGGAAAAGCGAAGTAGGAGTACTAGATGGCAAATGCTAAACAATAATAAAAGCAGCAACAAACCATAATATGGCATCAAACATGTGTAATAGGAGATCAGAAATAGAATATATGAGCTAAAGAGGACAAGTTTGAATTTAAGTTGAAAACATATAAAATGGGAAAAGCAACATCAGAACATTTTGCAGGTGTCTAGCAATTCCAAAGATAGGAGGACAATGTTGCCGTGAAAGAAACTGCAAGACAAGTGATAAAACTGGTATTCAGACCAGAAAGACGTTCAGATTTCTGGCTGGAAATGGCTTGAATTAATGAATCAAAGAAAAGAAATCAAACTGCAGTAACAAGATCAACATCACTTTCAATATCTTTCTGATTCCAGCTAAGATTAAGATCCACTAATACACAATATCTCATGCATTTGTTACACGAAATTTGATATCATGCAGAGTAAACTTTACCATTTGGAAATAAATTCATAGAAAATAAACAGTTCTTAAGCATTTTTTATTTTTTGCGCTTATTGGGTTGTACAATGGTGAAAAACTGACAACTATTCAGACAGAGATGTGACAAAAACGAAAGGATGGTTGCAAAGAAGGTGAAGGCACCCTGTGACCAGTGTCAGACACCAGGCCACTAGCAGATGGTCACTGACAGCTAAAGGCGGCCGAAACACTAAACAATTGACAGTTAATGACTTTTGCCTTTTAACTTCAAGAAATAAAAGTCCTATACCACTGAACATTGTATGATCCATGAAAAAAATATGGAAGGGTTGTTCTCATGATACAATTGAAGTGTCACTTATGAAATACACGTTAACATGAATCTCCTCAATGGTTCAATGAGAGCAAATGACTGTCACATCAAATAAATGTGTGCATATCACCTATCAGTGAAATTGATATTCATTGGACTGGACAACTTAATGACGTTCCACCTCATCTATATCAGAGTGAGATGGCATAACCCTTTTTGAATGTTATTTTAAAGAGCTTCACTCACATACTCAACAGGAAAGGGCATTTTCTTCTTTTAAAAGCTATTGACTTGTGGGAAAAGCACAAACAGAATCATAGAACATGAAGGATTGAGAGAACTTAGACTGTAAATTGGGTCTGGGATAGAACAGTAGAATAAGCTACGATAAACAAGTGATCACAAGGCCATAAACATAATTCCAGAGGCAAATTACTCTAAAGAAGACACTATCATAAAAGTCATATAGCACCGAGAAGGCTATTGTTTCCACTTTTTCGATCTACTACACAAGACATAGAGAACCTCTGCAATTATTTTCTTAAATGGGTTGGCCATCTTCCTAGCTCTTAGCAAAGTACTGTCAGGCATCAACATTCAGGAATCCTATATGGCACTGGCACACCAAAAAAACTCTGATGTGACATTTCCTATTTTCTGGAACAGATATTAACTGATTGAACAAGCATCTTCAACAACCACAAGCCAAGATAACACTTCTACCATCATTAAATGATGATATATTATTGACTAATAAAGCACACAAAAACATGACAGGCGTGCAGCATTAAAAAAAAATCCATTTTTTGTCTATACTAAAGACTTAAAAGACAAACTATCTCAAGATATTCCACAAAAAGTTGGAGGAAAATAACATTATTAAACCATCCCACATCCAACGGTACCCACATCATTAAATCCGCAAGCTATAAGTTATCCAACAAGCATCTTGATACACATCAACTTTGACCATTCAGTGTTTAGAAGAAAAAAAAAAACAGAAAATCGGGTATAGGGGGAAAAAAAACCCTTTTATTACTTACCCAGAAACTAAAAAGAAGCACTCATATCACATAATTACAGTAAAAAACAAAAAAATCACCATGTTCATGTTGGACATTGAAATGAAGCTAGGGGCTATAAAGAACGAACCTTTCGCATGCATCTTCAAGAGATGAGAAGGGTCGCTTGAAGTCAGGGTGGCAAACCCGCCACGCGTCTTGGTATGCCATCTGGAGCTCCATCGGGTTCCCGGGTCGAACAACCTTCTGCTGCTGTTGTTGCTGCTGTTGCTGCTGCGGTTGCAATTGCAATTGAGATTGTGATTGCGATTGCTGCTGATGCTGGAGATGGTTGGAATTAGGGTTCTGCTGCTGCTGCTGCAAATTGAGGATTTGGTTAGGGTTAGGGTTGGGGGCGGGATTAGGGTTAGGGTTTTGTTGGAGATTGAGGGGCCTGATTGGGCGCAAGTGAGCGTCGATGTTGGAAGGGAAGCGAGAGATTGCAGCTGCTTGTTGCTGCTGCTGCTGCTGCTTCTGCAATTGCTGCAACAGCAAGAAATGCTGTTGTTGTTGTTGCTGTTGCTGCTGCTGCTGCTGTAATAGTAGTTGCTGCTGTTGATGCTGATGTTGTTGCTGTTGTTGTTGGTGGTGCAATGCCTTTGCCTCTTCCATTCTTCGCCCAAAATCGAAGAGGACAAAGAGAAAAGAGCTTGAAATTCTTGTAATTCCAATTCAATTCCCTTTTATCTAAGTTGGAAAATGCAGAGAAGAGAAGAGTGAGTGTCTCAGAAATTTGGACTCGTTTGTTTATAGTGTAACCATTGATACATTGCTGCTTACAAAAGTTGGTGTTTTTACAAACAAGATCCTCCTTCTATCAGCACAGCACTCCCTTTCTCTCTCCACCGAACGCACTCTCACGAACGTCTCTGCTTTTAGTTTCGGTTTTTATTTTTTATATTTTAACTGAAAGGATGAACCGTCCATGGGTCGGGTCGGAGTCGGATTAAACAAAAAAGAGGGTAAAACGGAATCATGTCATGAAATCAAGAATAATAATTTAGAATTTAGAGCAGTTAAATAGTGGGATGATGCTCATTTTGGTTTAGTATATGATAACTTTTCTCAAGGCTTACCTCTGCCCACTACATCTAACATATAGTTCTATCATAATTTCGCCTCAACCCTAACCCTAACCCTAACCCTAACCCTAATCAAATCCTTAATTTATAAGAAGATAGATGTTTGGCCCCTTACCATGACTTAAGTGACCTAATATATAGTCCATAATAAGAATTTTAGATATAAAAATCAAATTTAAAATATATTTATTAAACATTATTCCTATAATTTATGCTTATTGAGAGTTTCCCTTCTCATTTGTTTACCAAATAACAATACTATGACTTTTTTAGAGTAGTTTTTGGATGACCAACTAGTTCAATAACTATCCAAAAGTCACAAAATTACTAAACCAAGTCTTTATGGGACAAATCAACGAAAACATAAACGACGATAAATTGAATGACTTACAATTTTAAATATCAAAAAGTTAAATTTTGAATTTCAAAGACAAAAATGGCCTATACTTAAACTTTTAAATATTAAAATAAGCATTATCCCATTATAATTGTTGATGATTAATACTTGAAATAGAGGTGTTATGTGAGTCCCTAACGTATTGTGAGAAAAAGATTTAGTGTACACACCACCGTTAAAATAGCATCTGTGTACTTGGAATGCAAGTCCCGTATGACCTTGGTGCAGTAAAATTCATTTGGGCCTTGGCCGGTTACCTCAAGAAAATCTAACTCTACTCTAACTACTGTTACCACTAACAATATAACAATGAAAAGCAGAAAGAGTCCAAGTACGTGAAGCCTAATAGTCCAAACTACAAACCCAAAAAAAGAGTGAGCAAAAACCAAAAAGAGTATGGCATTGGCAACCACCTCATTGGGGGTGGGTTCCTTACCATATGCAGCTCCGCTCCTTTCTCGCCCGTTATCTAATGCACTAATCAAGTCCCTCCACGTGTCCTCCTCTCCCTCCTCCTTCCACGTCACCTCCTCCTCCGTCACGCCAATGTCCACCACCACCAACCACCAGCCTCCTCACTCCTCCTTCGAAATCCTCGGAGGCGCACGTGACCGTTTCCTCCCAGCTCTTAGCCACGTGCTGTCTCGCCCCTACCGCCCGTTCCCCTTCCTCGCCTGGAACCGCCACGTCGAGACCATCTTCGCCTCGTTCTTCCGCTCAACTCCCGACGTAAGGCTCCGCCGAGAGTGCCTCCGGGCTCAAGACGGCGGAGCCGTCGCCCTCGACTGGGTCTCCGGCGACGATCGACGCTTGCCGCCAAATTCTCCACTCCTCATCTTACTGGTTCGTTAAGAATTACAGTTATAACTGAATTAGTAACTGATTAGTTAGTTAATTAGAATTTAGTTACTCCTGGACAACTTTGACTTTCACTCTTTATTTACATTAAATCAATGTATCTAGACACAAATTATATCTGGATATTTTGATTTATGAATGTATCTAAGAAGGTAAAGGGACGGTTGTTTTGGACAGAAATGTTAGTTAGTTAACTCTCACCCATTCTCTCAGAAGAGTTGGGAGCGGGGATAATGCACAAACCAACTTTATACCTTGTGGAGAAATTTAACCTATTGTTTTAGAAGAATGACTGAATGAGAGCTGTAGGAATCGAAATTTAGACCATTTGGTCATAGAAACCTTGATATTATGAAAATAATAATCTCTCTCAAGAGCTTAAGCTATTTAATAGAGGCAATTGAATGGTTCTTATATTTTAACATGTAAGAAATGGGCAAATGAGAATGAAATGGGGTTTTTGTGCAGCCAGGGTTAACTGGAGGTAGTGAGGATTCTTATGTGAGGCACATGTTGAATAGAGCTCGGAGCAAAGGATGGCGCGTTGTAGTGTTCAATAGCCGTGGTTGTGGAGATAGTCCTGTTACTACTCCTCAGGTGATTGTTGTTTGTGTTAGATATCATGTTTTGGTTAGTTTTGAATTTGTTTTGGATGAATTGTTATTGAATGTGAGGTGGCAATAATGATGCACAGTTCTATTCAGCTTCGTTTTTGGGCGATATGTGCGAGGTTGTTTCCCATGTTACTGGTAGATACCCCCATGCTAATGTGTATGCTGCTGGTTGGTCACTCGGTGCAAACATTCTTGTTCGTTACTTGGGTCAGGTGTGTAACAAAATTGCTTTTTGTAACTTGAATTTTGGCATTGCTCTTTGTTCATTAGACAAATGATTTCTATATTTGGGATTTGAAAAAAATGTTGTTTCTGAAAATAAATAGATTGCAATCAACAGTTTGTTTATTGGAGTAATGAATATCACTTCCTACTTACTTGGTTTTCATTTTATTCATCTGGTTAGTGATTGGCATTATCAGCTTTTCCTTCTAACTTCTAATAGTTGCAATGAGCTAATTTTGGGTTGATCAATCTTTGTATTTTATCCATTAGATACTACATTCTGCTATGTCATTGATATTATTAGTTTGCTTACTTTCAGGAAGCCTACAATTGTCCTCTTTCCGGCGCTGTCTCGTTGTGTAATCCTTTCAATTTGGTTGTGGCAGATGAGGACTTCCGAAAGGGCTTTAACAATGTTTACGACAAGGCCCTCGCAAAGGCTCTCCGCACGATTTTTAAGAAGTGATAAAAATTTATATATGTTATTGATTATTGATGGTTATTCTCTACTTGATATGGATCCATTTGCTAGACATGACATTATTGTCACTAGTGTCCTTTCTTTTTGTGGTTGGCTGCAGGCACGCTTTACTCTTTGAAGATTTAGGAGGTGAATATAACATTCCATTGGCAGCCAATGCCAAGACTGTTAGGGATTTTGACGATGGATTGACTCGAGGTGTGTGTCCATACTTACTGAAAGCTGGATAGACAGTTCACAATTTCGATTATTATATACTCAAATACTCAGCTATGTGGCTTTGCAGTTTCTTTTGGATTCAAGTCTGTGGATGAATACTACTCTGGTTCAAGTAGTTCAGATTCCATAAAACATGTTCAAACCCCTTTGCTTTGCATCCAGGTAAAAAATTTGGACTATAAAGGTTGTTATTTATTACACTTTTGATATCTAGTTTCATTTTTTGTGAAGTAAAATGATAACGGATTTCTTCACTGTTACCTTGATTCGTTTTACTTTCCATTGTATTTCGCCACCTTCACTTATTGATCCAATTGTATTTTATCTTATAAGTTAATGAGTTCTTGTGATATCCCCTTTCTTACGGGCTAAATCTGGTTTTGAGAGGCACATGCATGATGCTTTTCTGATAGAAATATGACTGAAAAATATCTCTTTATCTTGCCAAATCATCACAAGAGCTCACCATATGAGACACAGGTTCATGACTTTCAGCATTAGTATGTCCTTTCGAGTGAACTTTTTGTTGAAAAGTCCCTTGTTGTGTATGTGCTATCTAGCCAGCTAGGCCATAGAGGTTCAAACCTCCCCTAGGCATCTAGACCCCTTATTGGCCAATATGCTTGCATCTACCATTGTACAAAAAACTATTGAACTAAAAGGAATATCTTTCTTCCCAGGCAGAAAATGATCCGATTGCTCCTTCTAGGGGAATTCCTCGTGAGGATATCAAGGTATGCAACTTTTGTCTTGGGATTATGAAATTTAGTGTTACCATTATTAACTAAAATGTGAGTGGTGATGGCAAGGACTAAGGAGACGGGAAATGGGGAAGGGAGGAATAAGAATGGATAGAGATGGAAATATAATAATCTTTCAATTTCTTTTTATAGAGATAGATGGAAGAGAAAATCATAAACGGTATGGTTTGAAATTGAAATGAAACAAAATTTCAAAAATGGAATTCACATGGTGACAACTCTGTTTTCATTGCTTTCACTCCATTCTCTTATAGCTTTACCAAGCATACAATGATACTCTTAATAGTTCACATCATATTTTCATATGTAACAAGCACATTCTTTAGTTTGGGCATCGTGATTTTACTGAGAGCCTGAGACAAGGTGTCACAGTCAAATCATTGACATTTGAATAAGAATAGCATTGACTTACTTGGTTATGATATAGTAGTTCTAAATAACAGTTTTATTAGTTTGCTCTTCGATATCTTCCTCTATCTGCCAGCTGATTAACTAAAAAAGGAAAGATTTTATTTTTTGCTNAGAATATGAGGCATTGGTTGCAGGTCTTAACCTGGCCAAAGACATCGGCGCAACAAACCTGTTAGTATGCAGCGACTCACAGATCGTGGTTGCCCAAGTTAAAGGTGAGTATCAGGCCAAGGACCCTAACCTACAGCAATATCTGTCCTTAGTCACGAGGATGCTATCATCATTCAACAACCACGACATAAAACACGTATCGCGGAAGGATAACGACTGAGCAGACACCCTGTCCAAATTAGCAAGCACCCGCCCCGGTGGAAACAACAAAACGCTAATTCAAGAAACCCTCCATCACCCCTCGGTCTCAACCGGGGTGAACCACATTGAGGCGACTACCACTATAACTTGTTGGACCCATCCGCTCTTAAAAGTCACCCGCAGACAATAACTAGACCCGGCTACCGACAAGAAGATCGTCAGGGAAGCAGGCCGATACACCTTGATCGGCGGCCAGCTATATCATCGATCCGTCTCCCAACCTCTCCTGAAATGCATAGGGTCAGGAAGAACATCATATGTCCTCACATAAGTGCACGAGGGATCCTGCGAACATCGCATAGGTGGAAAAGCATTGGCACTGAAGATACTCCGCGCAGGGTTCTATTGGCCCACTCTCCAAAAGGACTTCGTGGATTATGTAAAAAAATGTAGAAGATGCCAGGAACACGCTCACTTCCATATCGCACCACCCTCGGAGCTAACAACCTCATTGGCCTCTTGGCCATTCCAAAAATGGGGCATCGACATCCTCGGACCATTCCCCCCGGCCACGGGGCAGAGGAAGTTCCTCATCGTCGTCGTAGATTACTTTACCAAATGGATCGAAGCAGAACCCTTGGCCTCGATCACTTCAGTTCAATGCCGAAGGTTCGTATGGAACAACATTCTCACAAGATTCGGCGTCCCAAAGACCATAATCTCCGACAACGGAACATAATTCACGGACAAAAAATTCACATCCTTTCTGCACGGCTTTAAAATTAAACAGATATTTTCATCTGTGGAACATCCCCAGACCAATGGGCAAGCCGAAGCTGCCAACAAAGTCATTCTGAGAGGACTGAAGAAGAGNATACCCATGCACCACCTCGACGCAGAGAAGACTGTGTTTATTACGCCCATCAGCAACTACTACTATAAGGTAATGCATGCCCTTCGGCTTAAAAAATGCAGACCAACGTATCAAAGAATGATGGATAAGATCTTTGTGGAAGAAACTCGCAATCTAATCGAGGTTTATGTGGACGACATGATCATCAAGTCATCTGCGGAAAAGGACGTAATGCTCAACCTCGAAACAATCTTCCGCACGTTGCGCCACCACAAGTTGAGGCTGAATCCCGCCAAATGCGCCTTCGCCATGGAAGCAGGTAAGTTCCTCGGGTTTATGATCACTAAGCGAGGCATTGAGGTCAATCCAGCAAAATGTGAAGCAATTCTGAGCATGAAGCCGCCGACATCCATCAAACAAGTCCAGAGCATAACCGGGCGAATCGCTTCCCTCAACAGATTCATTTCCGCCTCCGCGGAAAAAGCCTTTTTGTTCTTCAAGCTGATGAAGAAGATGAATTCCTTCGAGTGGTTCGGTGAATGTCAAAAAGCCTTCGACGACTTCAAGGCCTACCTATCCCAACCCCCGATCTTGGTCAAACCCGAAAAAGGTGAGACCCTATTCCTGTACCTCTCATCATCCGCAGAGACAGTCGCGTCAGCCCTCGTAAAAGAGAAAGGCCAAACACAAAATCCGATATACTTCACCAGCAAAATCCTCCACGGAGCCGAGATCAATTACCAGAAGCTTGAGAAGTTGGCCTTCGCCTTCCTTCACTCGGCCAGGCGGCTCCGCCCATACTTCCAAGCACACACCATCATCGTCAGGACTGACCAGCCGATAAGACAAGTACTTCAGAAGCCAGATCTAGCAAGATGAATGCTAACTTAGGCGGTCGACCTCTCTGAGTTCGACATCCGCTACGAACCCCGAGTAGCTATCAAAGGCCAGGCCATGGCAGACTTTATCACAGAATTTTCAGGTGACAATAATTCTGCGGATCCCAACAAATGGACACTGTATGTGGACGGCGCATCTAGTGCACGCGGAAGCAGAGCAGGTATTCTCCTTGAAGGCCCCAACGACCTATGACTCGAAATGGCAGTAAAATTCGAGCTTAAAACCTCGAATAACCGGGCAGAATATGAGGCATTGGTTGCAGGTCTTAACCTGGCCAAAGACATCGGCGCAACAAACCTGTTAGTATGCAGCGACTCACAGATCGTGGTTGCCCAAGTTAAAGGTGAGTATCAGGCCAAGGACCCTAACCTACAGCAATATCTGTCCTTAGTCACGAGGATGCTATCATCATTCAACAACCACGACATAAAACACGTATCGCGGAAGGATAACGACTGAGCAGACACCCTGTCCAAATTAGCAAGCACCCGCCCCGGTGGAAACAACAAAACGCTAATTCAAGAAACCCTCCATCACCCCTCGGTCTCAACCGGGGTGAACCACATTGAGGCGACTACCACTATAACTTGTTGGACCCATCCGCTCTTAAAAGTCACCCGCAGACAATAACTAGACCCGGCTACCGACAAGAAGATCGTCAGGGAAGCAGGCCGATACACCTTGATCGGCGGCCAGCTATATCATCGATCCGTCTCCCAACCTCTCCTGAAATGCATAGGGTCAGGAAGAACATCATATGTCCTCACATAAGTGCACGAGGGATCCTGCGAACATCGCATAGGTGGAAAAGCATTGGCACTGAAGATACTCCGCGCAGGGTTCTATTGGCCCACTCTCCAAAAGGACTTCGTGGATTATGTAAAAAAATGTAGAAGATGCCAGGAACACGCTCACTTCCATATCGCACCACCCTCGGAGCTAACAACCTCATTGGCCTCTTGGCCATTCCAANCGTGAAGAGAAAAAAAAAACACCCCTTTTAACATTCCCTTGGTTGTATTAGTTGAGTGACCTACACCAAGAACATGACAAAAGCCGGGATTTACAAATGCTGAACTTGAGATTTCATTTCTTTTGGAAACTGCGTAACAATCCTCGATCTCTAAATGAGGTTAAATTTTTTTGTTACTTGAAATGTTACATTAGTGATACTAAAATTTAAGCCCTAAATGTCATGTATATTAACCAAACCAACCGCTTAAAAACTAACAACCAAGCAATTCAAGTACTTAATAGGTAAGCAAAATTAGAACTAATAAACCCTATTTTGATTTCTAAGACAACATTCTCAATCTCAACATCAAATGATCAACATTCCTCGCATCGGGTCCTACTGTTGTGCGTGTCCAAAACCAAACCGACAAAATCAACATCAAGCTAAACCATAAGGGACCAAAATCCACTTTCTTCAGATAGGAACAA
The DNA here is from genome assembly GCA_003254905.1 of Nissolia schottii. Taxonomy (NCBI): domain Eukaryota; kingdom Viridiplantae; phylum Streptophyta; class Magnoliopsida; order Fabales; family Fabaceae; genus Nissolia; species Nissolia schottii. Next base: position 24,815 of record QANU01003176.1, read on the forward strand.
ATTCCAATCACAGAATTCCAAAAAGAAAATGATGAATGAGAGTACAAAACTTTCTAACTCTTTTTCCACATTTGTCAATGGGTATCACATTAAAATCATTACTATGAATCGTTGACAGTTTAAATAGAAAACCAGTCAAATGGAGAGGGGGGGGGGGCAACTCACCCCATAATTAGATTAGATGAGTTACAACATTAATTTCCGCTTGACTTGAAAAAACAGAAGGAAAAAAAATGTAATTTTTATAGGGAAGAAATGAGTGAGAAAGAAATGTATTTCCCCCCAACATTGCAACATGCCTCCATTTAGGGATTCTCAGAATCTGAAGTCAGGATCCACATCCATTGCCCAAGTAAACTTTGCCAGCAGCGATTTGTTGAATATCTGAGCATTTCACAACAAGAGGAACACATGAGTGACAAAATGAGTTACATAAAGCCAACCAAGCCTCCAATCAGAGCTATGTCTATTAACTAAAATAATAATTGATAACAAATCAAAATATAAACAACTTGCTGTACACTAGTGAAGAAGCTAGCACCTTTTCAATAGGAACCTCATGCCGTTTGCACCAGGCAACTGTAATCCTAGGGTCAAGATAGTTTATCTTGGACGTGCCCAAAGCCACAGTTTTTAGATCCTCTTTTGTCTTCATATCACGTTGCATTTTCTCGATTTTTGCATTGGTTTGAGATATCTTTTTCTCTAGCCTGTAGATTACATATAACCAAAATCATACATCACGTCTAATCATGCAATGGTTAAGGATGGATGAGAAAGAAATATTACGCTTCAGGAGTTAAGTTCCGTTTGGTCTTCCCATCAGAACCCTTTAAAGGGGGTTTTCCTTTCCTTGCCCTGTCCAAATCCGTTTTTAGCTCCTTCAGAACAGCCTACACGTAAAGATTAAGCCAGATCTGATTATATACGTTCATAAGACACAAGGCAAGTCTACTGTACAATCAAAGCATATCAACCCTGAAATTCACCCAGTACCAGGTCCAAAATTTCAGTTATTCTCATTACCTGAAGTTCATCAATCTTTTCATTTAGCTTTGACATTTGTGCAGTGTGAGATTTTGAAACACTACGTTGATGATTACAAATGATTGCAACCTGTTATGGAAATGACAAGTCAACGCAATTTAAAAATGAACCATTAAGATCCATGAATGCAATATGATCATTTGGTAGGACATAGCAAAAAGATTGGGAGTCAACTTACCTGTTTATTTGCATGCTGATAAACAACAATCTTTTCTGCAACATCTCCATCTTTAGTTTCCTTATTCAACTGTTGTCACATAATTCCAGGAAAGTTAAATATACAAGTCTATAATATATAACCCACCACAAGAAATCATCATAAGTACGTAAGTCAATAAAGATATGTTTGACTTCAGGTATATCTGTAGCCCAAGAGATTTATTAAAGAATTTAATGGGTGAATAACAATTTCAAGGAAGGCCTGTGATTTTGTATTAGTACAGAGCTATTGGACTGCATATAGTTTTGTACTTTGTCACAAACTTTTTATATGACACTGGACATATAAAGAGGCAATCTAATGGTTAAAAAAATAGTGCATTTTACAAAGACAACGAGAGAGAGTAGGGGTAGGAACCCAACTTGAAAACCACTCGTCAGAAATTTCAAATATAATGAAAGATAAAATTGGTCTCTAAGAAGACACTTTCTAAAACTGAAAAGGTAGGGTGGGGGGAAAGGTCAATTTCAACATCAAACATACAATTGTTAACATTGATGCTAAAAGCACATAACCAAACAACCAAACAAGGCCTCTCAATGAAGCAGTTTTTACCATATCATCCAATGTAATAGATGCATTGAATGTACGGAAGACTTTTGCTGTAAGGCCGGGCATGAGTTCCTTCAGATGAGCATTTAATTTGTTTGTATCCAGCTCGTCAAAAAGATCATCTCCGGGCTTCTTACCTGAATATTAAAGGGAAGAAAAACACATATACTTATGGGCTTCCATCTCATAGTAGAAACATATAAAAATAACAACCAGTTTCCACCTTTTTGAAACTTCAAAATTGCATTGTAAACAGGAAGTTCAACCTCAACTGTATTCTCATACTTGATTGAATCTTTACCAAGGAAGTTAAACTGCAGTAAAATGGAAGGAAACATGGTCAAAAATAGTATAAATAGCATGGAAGCTGTCACCATTAAAACTATTGAAGAGAGCGAATGCTAAACTTAAAAAACCTAAGGACCAAAATTCATCAACGCCAACAAAAAAAAAATCAGTAAAAATACCAAGACAATACCTTCAGCTTGTTGGGGGCTTCTCTTGTCACATTCTCCACTTTTAATGTGCAACAACCAACAGTATCAGCTTCATCATCATCCTGAGAAAATACAATGGTGGAATAAATAAATTATGATAATCAAAGTAGTCTGAAAATGACAGAATTAAAAACCCAAGAAAAACTGCATGCGTGGACCAAATTAAAAGAATATACTCTTATTGACTGACAGGATTACACCATTGAAAGTGTTCCAATTAATCCAGTTTACATAATGTTGTCCCAGCCAGGGATTAAGTAAACAACCTACTTCGCATTAACTAAAATGAATATAGTCCATCAATCAAAATATTTTTTTCAGGAAATACTAATCAAAAGGTCAAGATGATGTCATCCACACACACACACACACACACACACACACACACAAAAAAACACTTTATAGCGACAACCTAGCTCAGACTTCATTCCCTTGTCTTAGTAACATCTTAATGATTTCCTCTTTAGAACTTTGGGCAATTTTAAATGAAACTAACAAGTACTTCACATTCAAATTGACTTGAAAACTTAATATGCAATCCTAACAAAATAAGCATTTGTTTGCACATATATCGTGACCTCCTATGTTTATCAATGTTTTGGAGAAAAGGGGAATTTGCAGTAAGCAAAACGAGAGTGAAGTACATAGACAGACATTATACCTTCTCGTTGCCAGCCCTCAGAGCTAGTTTATCAATAAGGTAAGTAGCAACAGCAATTTGCTGCTTTGTAATATCTTTATTATTAAAATCTTTTGTGTAAGCAGCCCTTATGTTCCCTATATAATCCTGCGCCAAGAAATTAAGAGCTAAAGTAATTAAACAGGTCCTATTAAATGTCATCTAAAAATATAACATGACAGCAGAGTGGAATTTGTAAAATCTGGCAAAGCACAGAAGCACCTTTAACATCCTAGCTTTCTCATACTTTTCCTTGTCGCTTTGACCCTTCAAAGAACTACTTGCAGCCAGAAACACGTATTTGAATAGCTTTGGATTGATCGGGTCATTCCAAAAGGCTAACCATGTAACTGTATTGTCATGTCTTATCTCCTTCCACCTAGAACGGTTTTAAAACTCAATAATTCAAAAGAAATAATAAATAAAAAACCCTTTTGCTTAATTATTTTGTTCCCAATACCTTTCACCACGAATAGGACATTCAGGAATTGGGGCATCCTTTCCAATATTAATGATGATATCACGTGGATGAATGCGTCTTTTCAATTTTCCCATCTGATAAAATTAATTGCAGTCAAAAGGTAAAAGTTCAAAACTGTGGAAACTGGTCAAAATTCTGAGATACAGCCACTATTCATGAATGAAACCACTAAATCTGAAAATATACACATATCTAGTATCATAACAACCTTAGGATGCTCTCCACGGCCTCGGAACAATCCTGGTGGTTCAACTCTAAAATTTCCAACCTAAAAATGAAGATTTAATAAGAATTAGTAAACGAAATGTTTTCTAGTGAATAGCATCATGAAGATATCTTAAAAAATTAAAAGATTGGATATAGAAAGGCCATACAATTAAAAAGGCAGGGGAAAAAAATCAACAGAACATAACAATTCCCTCAAAGCAAGTCTTTCTGAAGACTTAAGGAACCCAAAAACATAATAATATTGAAAGATTGACCTAATCATTCCTTACAATGTCAGTGGTTCAGGAAAAAAAAAAAAAAGAACTGTAACACTATGGCTAAGGTGAAAATTATATTTATAGCCAAAATTAAAAGCTAAATTACAAGTTACACCTTTCAACTTGAGGCTATGTGCAGTTGAGACCTTAAGGTTTAAAAATATGCAACTGACCCCTAGATGTTCAACTAAAGCACACAAAACCCCTTTAGTCAAGCAAACACAAAAAAATAACATGAGAGGGGTCAAATCCATGACATGGACTAAAGTTCCTCAAGTTGAAAGGTATAAGGTGCAAATTACCCAAAATTTAATGAATAATAGACACTGATCTACGTTAAAGTGGTGACAGGATGATTGTTGGTGCTCCACTGGTCTGCACTAATAACTTCACATAGCAGTTCAGCACCAAGTGAGGATAAAGATATAAAGTGTAAGTGAACATCCAAATTTGATAATGCAAACTCCTAACAAGTTCAAGAGAAAAGCTGAGTTAAGACAGGGTAGCGCATTACTTCTCCCCTCACAAATATAACAGGTCATAAACCCTCAAGAAAGTTCTAATAAATAAATCCAAACAAATTGGAGAAATAAAGAGAGAGGCAAAATTAAACCTTCTCTTTAACACCATCAACAATGGCCCACATGTATTTCTCTTCTTGTTTTGTTTTCTCCTCCTTCAAGGCCTTTTTCTCCTGCATAAAGAGAAGACAAAGAGTGTCAGCACTTAATAATCAAACAAATGACTAATAAACTCTCAGGTTAACTCAGTAGTTTGTACAACAAAATTATACTTCATAACAACAAATCTTTGCATGGTACATCGGAGTATACATGAAATCCTAAAAGCATAACTAATGATCTAATATACCAAATTTCGTTATTGTCAAATGAAAATGCATATCACAAGTTACCAACTTACCTCTGAAGACATTTGTTTCTTCTTCTCCTTTTCACTTTGGCACCAGTCATAAATTGGGGTGAAGTCACAATCTTTCAAATTCTGAATTACATGGTTCTTTCCTAGAACCTTTCGCCAGTCATTCCAGAAATTGTCCTTGAACTTATCTTTCTGCATGTAATCTGTATCTCGCATGACTGCATACATTGTAGCAACCTGCAAAATATGAGTTCACATAATACTGTCAGAAATTCCAAGGAAAGAGACTTTAAAACTTGATAAACTGTCACAATACCATACTAAATGACCAAATTCACCCAAAAAGGGGGAACAAGACCCAAAATCACAAGATCACAGTTTTCAGAGATAAAATCCCACCTCCTCTTGCTCAGGAGTCAAATCAACTGGTTTCCCCTTATAGAGCATCTTTATCCCATGGGGCTTGTATGGAGGAGGGAAAATGACACCATTGTGAACCAAAGTAGTCCATTTTTTCTGCCCATCACCAGAGCTAGGAAGAAGTTTCGTAGATTTGGAATATTCTGAACCACCACCACTTGACTTTTTAAACTTGTTGTTCTTGCCCTGTTTCTTAAAAGATGAACCAGCCTTATTAACTTTAATAACCTTAGTGACCTTTTTTATGGAAGATGTTTTATCAGCCAATGTGGCTGCCTTCTTCATTCTCTGGGAAATAGGAACATCATCGTCATCATCCTCCTCTACCTTCGGCTCACATTTCGCAGAGACTTGCGTACTTTTCATTGATAGGGCTAGATTTGATATCTTCGACTTCTTTGCCAATGACTGCATGGAATTACTGTTATCTATAGGTCTCTTAACTGGCAGTGCTGATGGCCTTTCCAGTTTAACACTCGCACCAGAACCATTTTGTCGCTCTTTCTGAATATTTGAAATAGGCTTCTTCTGAACAGAGTAGTTACTGCTAGATGTTCCCAAGTTAGAATTCCGGAGTAACTTTGCTGACAAAGGAATATCATCATCATCATCATCAGAATCTTCACAAGATTTCTTGACAACAACAGGCATTGCTCTGTTATCGTGATTAACGCTCATCTTCAACCTAGCACTCAATGGTTTATTATCCTCCTCATCCTCTGAATCTTCACAACAATCTCCAGTAGGACCTTTGATCAATTTTGTTTCCTCCTTAATATCAATGGACATTTTCTGTTCCGAAAGAGGCTTTGGTTTATCTCCAAGAGAAGGAGATGTTGAATTTGCCATAGGCTTTGGTTTATCTCCAAGAGAAGGAGATCTTGAATTTGCCGTAGGCTTTGGTTTATCTCCTATAGAAGGAGGTCTTGAATTTGCCATAGGTTTTGGTTTATCTCCTAGAGAAGGAGGTCTTGAATTTGCCATAGGCTTTGGTTTATCTCCTAGAGAAGGAGGTCTTGAATTTGTCATAGGCTTTGGTTTATCTCCAAGAGAAGGAGATCTTGAATTTGCCATAGCCAGCTTAACAGAAGAAGAGTTGACAGGTGAATTTGATTCTCTTGAGCTACCTACTGGAGATCTCATGGGCGAAGCCTTAGCAGATGGAGCAACATTCCCCTTCTGTATGCTAGAGCTGGAAGTTTGGCCATTTGAAGAAGGCACATCAGAAACCTGTCTATATGACTGTCCATCTCGACTATGAGAAGTTGACTTCCTTGCTTCTGAATGCAATTGGTTTTTCTTTGACGTGTACCGCTTTATAGTTATCGGCCCATCATCGTCGTCAAAATCATCATGCATAATTGGTTTACCAGAAGCCTCGACAGCCATTATTCAACTATGGAAAGTTTTGGCATGTACATTACATATACCTTCTGGGGAAAAAGACAAGAAGTTTACATTAAGAATGTTAACAAGTTCTACACTAACATTCCAAACCAAACTTAAAATACAACCAAGAAAATATTGTTTATACAACCTCATCAGTTCTACACCTAATGAATATACAACATAGCAAGTGCAACAACAAAAAATTATTTAACTCATGCAGCCAACTGATGTTAGAACCGTGTACTGAGGATATAGTTGACGCTTCCCTATTAAAACAAAAGAACACCCCAATTATCCATAGTTGCTCTAACACACCAAGAGATAAGAGAGAAAACAAAAAACAGCACATCAACATATGCCTAAAACAAAAGCAAAAGAAAGCAACAATACCTCTACAACCCACAAACATAATACTTTACAAAACAATTTCAGGCTTTTTTTCTTTTAATTTTAAAAGAAACACAACTCTGTTTATAGTCAAGATGACCAAAATAAGAATCGTGAATACACAGCAGCAAGCTCTCAAAAGCATATTACTCTAAGATAACTGAGCATAAGCAAACACAATCAACAAGAAGCTTAAATTCACAGAACAAAACACCAATTTCAGCAAACAAAAATAAGAGGTTAAAAGACCCCCAACCCGAAAAAACGAAAAACAATTTAACTTAAAATTACCGGGCACATGTAAGAAATCTCAATCCTAAATAAACCGATACCCAGCAACAGCTAGTCGAATGTCAAAGGAATAAGTGCATGCAAAGGGGGGGGGGAATGAAAAGGGAAATGCAGATAAAACGAAAGATCGATGGCATTTCTTCAGAAAATTAAAATTGACGCGAGCTGCAATTGGATGCAAGTGTGGACGAAAGTAATTACAGACGAAACGGAAATGAAACATAGAAAAAATTGATTACCGAGGAGAAAGTGGAGAAGGACGCGAATGGCGGTGGCAGTGAAAAAGAGTGAATAGATGAATACGATAGACGAAAGTGCGAAGGTAAGGTGAAGGTAACTGAGAGCGAGAGAGAGAGAGAAGGGGGTGGGGGAAGAAGGAAGAGGGAGCGAGTTAGGGTGAGTCGAGTAAGAAGGAACTCGGGGGAATTTGGGAACGAAGCGAGAGAAACAGATGTCAGGTTTGGGCGTTCCGGTGGAGACTTTGGTCAGCTAACGTTTTTCCTCCATACATATAACATTTTCCTTCCCACCTTTCCCCCATATCTACTACTCCTTCCCCCAAATATCAATTCACCGGGCCAAAAGCCCATATTTTCAGTGAAATATTCTCAAACCCTAAAAGCCCATTAAGACTAGTAAGCCCATTTTTTTTATATCCTCTGAATTTAATTTAATATTCCATTGTGTCAATTCATGAATTAGTAAATCAATTGAATCCTCTGAAAAAAAAAATATCCTCTAAAAATATCTTGCAAAATAGTAAGACTTAGTGTAAGGATCAAATGACATATTCCATCCCACTTGTTTAAACACACAAACTATGTAATCATGTATCCGCTCACTCCATCTTAACATTTGAGATAGAGATTATTGACTATATGTATACTATTTTTCTTCTCCAAATAATTTGAACACACAACCTCTTTTTGACACAAGATGAAAGGAAATATCACTTAAACTACTATTACTTAACCTACTCTGACTATTATTTGATGACATCTTATTTTCAAATGGTAAGAAGACTCATTATTATAACTTATACATTTATATGAGGTATATGTTAAGAGTGATCAAAACACAATCTTTTTATGCGTGTGTAGTTTTTTTTAATGCATGTCAAAGCACAATCTTAGTTAGCCCTCTGTAATCCCCCAATACTCTATATCCATGTACCAATATTTAAGTATATTTGTTTCAGCTTAAAAAAATATTGAATTTTTTTCCCTTAAATAGTAGAAAATTTTGAAAATCAGATTTTTAAAACTATTTTTTTTTTCAATTCTTTAAACATATGAAAACTAATTTTTTAAGCAAAAAGATATTTCTTTACTGAAACAAACTGACCTTATTAAAGTTGTTTAACTAGTTTTCCAAATACAAAGTTTTCGTTACTAATGCTTTTTGGCAGAGAAGAACAAAACTCAGATAACCAACAAAGTCTACTCATTAAAGGCTCCAGTGGCCCAAGTACAAAAATTCCCGCATCTCCAAAAACCCAACTACTCCGACCAAAACACGCTCAGACGCATTTTTGTGTTGGGGGGGGGGGAGACCCTCAGGAGGCGAGACAATCTGAGCCTTTAGGCCATCCAACCTAGATTGATCAGGAAAGAAGTGTCAACTTCATCATCCTGAGGAAATACGATTGTGAAATAAATCATTTTGATGAGTACAAACTACAAATCAAAGTAATCATCTGACAAGCCTCATGCAATAGAAAACACTAGCAAAACTGCATGCCTGGACCCAATTATAGCCTATACAATTCATGCGTACTTGCTCTAGCAACACCGAGACATAAAGAGAAAACAAATAGAACGCATCAACATATGCCAGAGCAAAAGAGAATAACATCACACACTAACAAAAATAATGCTTTACGAGGTAATTTCCGGCTGTTTTTTTTATTTGAATTTTGCTAACAAGTGCCCTTAGTTAGTAAAGCAGCTTATGGTGGTGTTGGCATGTGAAGAGGTTAATAAAAGGAGGGGGGTGGTGGGGAATAAGTGCATGCCAAGGAAATGCAGATAAAAGGAAGATCGATGGCATTTTCGAAGAGAAGAAAAATAAAATTGATGTAAGTGTGGACCAAAGTGATTAAAGACAAGGGCGGTGAAGTAGAAAAATTGATTACCTAGAGCGAGTTAGGGTGAGTCAAGTTAAAACTCAGGAACTTGGGAACGAAGCGAAATAGTTTGGGTGTCCGGTGGAGACTTCGGTCAGCTAACGTTTCGACTCTCAAATATCAACTCATTGGGCCAAAGCCCATATTTTTAATGTCCTTCCTCTGCAAAATATTCTGAAACTCTAAAAACCCATTAAGACCAGTAAGCCCAATTTTGTCATATCCTCTGAATTTAATTTAATTGTAATATTCAGTTGTGTCAAAGTCAATTTAGCACATAGGATTCTATCATTGTATCAATTAGCTTATGAAAATCAAATAATGATGGGGAGTCGCATAAGGGAGTGGATTCTTTCATTCAAGATTTGTGTAGATTTTTAATATTAATTGTGTTCTCTTCTCTTGTGAGGCTTAAATAAAGAGTCTACCTTTTGAATTAATAGTATAAAAATATACAAGTGATGAAAATTTTATATAAAAAAATCCATGCCCGCGAGCTGCGGCACTGGGGTTTCTAAGTATGAATCATATTAAAATGTTTTTCGTATTATTCACACTTTTTAAATATGAAAAACTACTGCACATCTGAGTGGCCACCTTTTCTGCCCTTGGTTAAAACCACGTGATTTTCGTATCAAATATATTCGAGCCATATAGGAGCTCTGTTCTCATGAATAGTGTTCAAAACGGAACATTCTGCAACTTAGTTAAATATTAGAACAAAGCATCTCAAAATACAACATCGTGAATAGTATTGATGGTGCCGCTTTGTATACAACATTTGACCCATTAATTAAAGAAAAATACTCCCTACTCAAGCTTTGCCTAAAGTACCCAACCACTTGACAAAAGAGCAAAATACCCACTGTGTAAAATAGAGAGTCTTCATAATTCTACTTAATTCATCAAATCATAGTCATCCAACTTGTCATTGTACTGCAGCACCTTTCTCTTTATCTTGGAAGAATCCACCCATGTAATGAAGTCTTCCATATTTCTAGTTACAAGGAAAGCTGGGTCTGTAACTGTCTCTGGACCAACTCGGATATGCCCCTGCTCAATGTATGTCACAGCTTCTTTCAGGTGCTCGGCAAATTTTAGTCGCACCAACACAGTTGCAAGCCTACGCCTGCACAATATAGGAAGTAAATATTTTGAACAAACTAGGGCAATGTGATGCAAAGAATAAAACCTATGGTTTTCTAGTTACCAAGAGAATCTACTACTTTTATTTCTAGTTGCATATATAAATCTGAATCTTTGGCCAGCGTATCACCATAATATACAATGAAGAGTGTCAAGAGATATATTATATTAGATTCATATCTTTCAGCAGAGCGTGGGAATACATGAAACAGATCTATTCAAGATTGCAAGGAAACTTGAAAGAAAATTTCTCTTTCATTCTCGTTTTTCTTTTTATATTTGTGTACTAGACGGTCTCGTTAGTCTGCAACATTCAGTTCTCAGCCTATTTCACTTGGTTGACACCCAAAGGGGGAATGAAGGAAGAAACCAAATACTTATCCGGTTGTTGGGAAGATATAATTATATTCAGGGTAACCAAGCTACAACTTCATTTTCCCTTAGATGGTTGACAAAGGATGTGTGAGCAAAATAGGAAAACATTTTACTCGAGAAACAGTTAAGATGAAACATGCATCACAAGAAGCAACTTTTAGCAATACACAATTATTTTTTCTATTGTCGTTTCACGACTTTCTAATGCGTTTCAGATTGTAACAATTATATGTATGCCACTAGATGACAACGGATTTGCTTCGAGTTCTTTAACTAGAATCGTCATAAATTTCAAATTATCATTTATTTCTTCTTTCACTTGCTACATATTATACAGTAATAGATGCAGCAAAACGTTCTTCGCTTCTTCTTACCTACAGAAGGATGATGCCGTCAAACGTTCGCATAGTGTGATGCTTTGCCTGGTTGGAATCACACCCATGTTGTAACTGTTATGATTACAAAAGAGAAAGGAAGGAAAAAAGATATGCGTAAGTATATTATGGTTTTCCAGCTAATAAGAAGAAGTAGTAGAAAGAAAATGGTGCCTAAATCAGGACAAGCTTTTTCTGAAACCGTAAGGGCTAAGGCTAACTTATTCTTCTTGAACTGGAGTAAAATCTAATCTATTCAAATTTCATTTTACAACCTTGTATATTATATAGGAAACCCATGGTCATTAAGAGAATACCAAAAGAACCAAATGGCCTTTCCAATCAGTTTAGCACTTTTGTTTTATAAAAAAAAAAAAAAAAACAATTCAGCAATTTTGATAGAGTTTCATCCCGTACTCCGTTTCTAAATCACATCTTTTTTTGCAACTGAGTTTAGCAACCCAAATTCATGCCATCTAAACTAATCCAATACAAGTGAAATAGCAAAACCATGGATAGACTTGCAAAGTTTTAGAAACAAAATTGAAGTATATAATTATTACAAAAGTAACAACAGAAAAAAGAGTAATTAATGCACATCACCAAGCATGATATTAGTACAAAACAGCTGATATAATTATGAAACCAATATAGTCAAGTCATATGTTTAAACTGTGAACTCCAAGTAAATTTCAAGGGTTTGCATATCTTCAAAGTTTTCCAAGTTAATCGTGCACTTACAGCTTCTCCAAGAGCTTATCGGTCATGTCAACACGAGCAGGATCCGTAGCGTCCAATTGCTTCAATATATTCACCAACTTCTGAACCATCGCGCATATACCCGCATATCTATCCATATATTTCCAGCATTGCATAAAATGCGTTAGCCCTAATCATAAACACACATTGTTATATAGATAAAACGAATTATTATGAATAACAGTAGCTTACTTTTTGTAATCATCGCGTCCAGTGAGATGGTAACGCTGCATAACAAAGTTCTCTCTGTGACCTCCTTCTCTCTTCCATTCCAAGAAGTTTACCTTCTTCAAAAGCTTCTTCTCATGAAACTTCAGCTTCCTCATTGATTACCACTGTCATCACAATCAGTAACAGATTCAGTGTCATCAAATAACTCACAAAAATTACCTAGTAACCAGTGAATTGCATATACGAAGTAAATACACATAACTGTATAGTGCATACATCAAATTAAATGAAAATTAATGACGGAAAATAGGGTAGAATCCTAATTATTTGAACATACACAAACAGAAACACTATATTTTCAAATTTTTCAGGCAATTTTCAGACCTAGCATGCAATTCTCGTTGAATCCGTCAATACAAAATAATATGCATACTTCATACTCTAAAATCTAAATCACGCGAGAAGAAGATTAGGTTTAAGGAATTAAAGGTTACATGTGAAGAGTTTATAAAATCGCGAGAACAAAAGGCGTACCTAGGCTTCGAAGCAATGAGCAGACAAGAAGATGCAATGCGAAACTGAGAAGAATGAATGAAATGGAGAAATTAAAGGTTTTTCAAATTTTCTTAATTGAAGGGTTTACTTTCTAACCCTAAAAAACCAAACAAATGCAATTTTTTTTTGCCATAAGCCCGTAATAATGGGTCCAACAGGTTTTTTGTCTAGTATTTGTGTCCTACTAAATTGTCATAAAGCCCATAATGGCTCCAGCATCTGTATCAAAAATGCCATAAGCCGAAATTCATTTTCACCACCCCCCCTCCCAAAACAAAAAACTTGCAAACTGCAATTGGAAGACACTTGTTATTTTGTAAAATTTATGGTATAAGTAAATTTGAGTAGGTAAAAATTAAAGTTAATATATTTATTTGTTATATAATATGTTTGTATATATATGTTTATATTTTATACTTATTTATTTCTGTTTATATTTATACATTATTTTAATATTTTTGGTAGAATCTTATAATTTGAGTTACCATCTTTCCTTTTATGATTCAAATAGCTTCTTTTGATCCTAGGTAAAATCTTGATCTTGATATGAATAAATGAGGAGACAACAAAGTTAAGGGTAATGAGAAAGAATCATCTCATATTAAAAATTGTCATGTTTAGTAATGTTAAAGGAAAGAAAGACACAAATATTTGAATTGGGTCCCACCAATTTTAAGAGAACTCTACTTGTCTAAAATATTTGTATCTTTATCTCTCGTAACATGATCATTTTCACACATGAGAGAATCCAAATCCAAGGTAATAAACTATTTTTTGACAATTTTTATGGGCCCAAAAGGGTCCTACTACACATACATCAAAAAATATACACCATACATACACCCTATACTTATATACATAAAGTTTGTGTTTTAATGCCTGTAATGTTTGTGCACTTAATTAAGTATAATTAAAAATATCATCTATAAGTTTGTAATGTTTGTGCTTTCATGATAATAAAGTTTGTGCATTATTAATGGTGTATATATGGGTGTATAAAATTAGGTGTACATGTAACATTTTTGGGCCCAAAATACCAATCTATTCTATTTGGGCTAGAATGATAGAGTTGGGCTTCTAAAGAATGATAAGATTTAAATCTTTTGATCATGAAATGATCCACAAACTTGCCCGACAGGATCATGGGTCGGACTGTTACCCACTTATACAACATAACTCTTTATTAACACAAATGGTATTATGAGTATGTCTGTTTCAATTTATTGATAAAAAAAATCAATCTAAAATTCAATTTTCATGTTATTTGTAGTAAAATATTAAATTATTAAATATTAATTCATGTGAATTATGTCATGACTAGATAAATTCATTAAGGGAGTATTTGACAATCTTAAAAGATCAAATATTTAAATACAATGAGATCACGTTTTAGATAAATGTATCACCTCAAAAAACAAAAACCTTTATTATCTTAAGAAATTAGATAAATGTATTTTTCAACCAACAAAAAAATTTAAAAACAATTTATATCTAAACTTTTACTAGTTAATTCAGAGCAAATGGAACTATCATTAGAGTATCCCTTAAAACTTTTATTAATTACAACATTATCATTTTCAATCCTCAAACTTGAGGAGATGGGTATTAATATATGAGTCACCGTACTATACATATGATTAATAACTCAATAGCTTGTATATTGTAATTGCTGACTATTTCAGCAAAGAGGAACAGGGTTTAATTGATGCAGCATTGCAAGCTTCAAGTTCATGATCCAGAAACCAAGTCACGTATGGAAGCAAAAGGTGAACTGTAACCATGCACCGCAGCATCTCTCCAGAAAGTCATTCCTATGACAAGGAGAGCAATATCAGTTTTCAATTGCATTGGGGAAAAAGAAATAGATTGTGCAAATTTTTATGTAGTTTTTGATAAACTGTTATTACATAAACAAGGTAACAACACCTTTATTTAATATTTTTTTTTTTTTTAAGAATAAGAGTACTTCATAATTTGAGTTTAATTGCTATGTATTAACAGTTATCATCCAATAAAATTTTGTCATATCAGCAAAAAATGTTTTGACTCTCACTCATTACCCCAAAAGTCATGCATACGAGGGATTTTGATTGAATGACACATAGCAATTAAACTCTTATAGCATTTATTATAGAGTCACATTTTTTAGATCACGTGACTACAATTCCAATCCAACATGAATACCTATTCTATAGTTTTCTCAAACAATATGGTTGCAGAAGACACAGCATAAATGTGAGTTTTTTGGATCATCAAAATTGCATTGAAACTAAATCATGATCACATCATAGTTGGAGAAAGGGGGATAAATGTGTGGGTACGCTTGCACGTTTATGTGTTTTATGATTAGGGTCAAGAGAGTAGTAACCTATCCACGAAACCAAACCAACAGTTGCTGCCAAGAAGAACTTCTTGCTGATAATGTTTAAACTGGAAGGAAAGCACTATATTAGTTCACACCAGATGTTAACTGTTGCTCGAGCGAAAGAAAATGCAGGTGAAAGATAAACTTGGATTAGCTTACATGTATAGGCATGCAATATTCCCATATCCGTAAAAAAGAGTGGCCCACGTCGAACCAGTGAACCTACAACCGCAGTTCATTTAATCAATGAAGAGTTAACTTTATATGCAGAAGCAACTTCGAAAATTGCAACAAACACGGCATTGAAAAATGGAAGCAAGAACAACACAAAGGCATAGGTTGAAGCATAAGAAACAGTAAGTTGAGTATTTCAGTGACATGGAATGAAAAAATTTCCACTATGTTGATTGGAGGCAGAGCAAACAAAAATGCAATTCATTATATTAGAAAACAATGCAAACTTGGATTTAAAACAACATGCATCAAGAAGACACTTTTCATACTATGAAAAATAGCAGCCTGTATCTATCACTTTAGATAATACTGCTTTCGAAAATCATGTCTGATAAAAGATTTGGTGTTTCCATAATTCACAATGAATAGAGCATGTGAGTCTGGAGGGAAAAGAGAATTACCACATGAAATCTCGAATTAAGAGTGCGCGTGGGAGCATAAGTCCATTTCCAATCATAGCAAGCAACATAGAAACCGCTGACAAGCCTTTCATGTTCTCAGGATTTAGATAATTTGTCCACTATTGAATAAGAAAAAGTCAAAAAGATCATAACCAAAAACTGATAAGGAGATAAAAAGATGAATCACGCTGCTCGTAAGCCAATAAAAGTCTCTCTCATATGTCAATTACCATTTGAGAAACCGGCATCCACATGAAGAGTAATGTAGCTGTCCATCCAGATATTCCTCCAACAAACTTGACACCTTTCTCAGAAAGTTTTCCACTTCTCGCCTGCAAGTCTTAAAAACAATGCATTAAAAACGACAATGAAAGTAAAAGCCTATTTGGTTCTATCCCATCAGATTTCAGACCTAGTCTAAAAACAAGACCTCAAATTAAATTTGTTGGTTTCAGTTGACAGAAAACATGACATTTAAATGGAACCATTAGAAAATCGCACTTTGTCAAACCGTATTTTGCATGAGTAGGTGAAATTAGTGCATATATGAAAACTCAGGAAATGTATTGAATCCTATGTCCCACATGATAAGAGTGTAGCAGTGTGAATGTACGACTAAAAGCTTCAGCACAAGATGACTAATAAGAAACAACTTTTTTTGGGGGAAAGAAAACGGAAATAAATCAAATTCATTTTGAGATATGTCACAATAATTGCAAGCTAGCTAGGCAAAATATTGTTTACAAGGTATTGGAGAACAAGGTACTACTGAGGATAGTACATGGCCATCTTAGGCATATACTCATGCAATCTAGATTAAGTTTAGAGAATTAAGACATGATCAAAGTCCAAAGATAACCTAAAGGAAATAAGAAGATTACCATGGTAACAGCCAAGACAGCTATCACAAATGCAATTGCCCCGGGCAAGATGCTGTTAGGTATATAGGGGACAAATGTAGACCACATTATCTGTATCCAGATTGTAAATTAGACAATGTGATATAAGCAGAAAAAAGATTAAAAAAAAATTGTATTTGTCTATGTGTAAAAAAAAAAATTGTATCTGTGAAAAGACATTATACAACAAACATAAGCAAGTGTTAGTGAATGTTCTAATTCTATTAGGGAGATAAGGAAAGCTTTACTTGGGGAAGCACTGATAAACCCCCGATTGTAATGAAATCTTCCCAGAAGTACCAGATTCCGGCGTTTAGCAAACCAAAGTAATTCAAGAAATTCAGCGAAAGACCGGATGCCACAACAACCGAAGTCACCAAAAAGTATGGCAAAGGCATGGCCTCTGCCAATGCCAGCTGAGCAATGACCACAAATGTTGAAACCACACCCAATGTCTGCACCACCATTGCTTCCTTTTCTTTCTTTTTGGCGAAGTACGAAAGTAGTGACAGGTTTCCAAGCAAACTAGTCAGCATTCCCTGCATCGATATCCATGTCATCACTCACCTTAGGTTTGTAAGAGCAATGCCACATTGAGAACATCATTACTGAATCTATAAATCTTGAAACTTTACTATTCTGTAGCATAATTTCTAAAAAACCAAAACGGTTCAAAGTCAAACATCATTCCTTCAGCCAAGTGAATAGGATTAATAAGTTTTTTTTGTTCCTTGCATTGTACCCGGACTCCACTACTAATGAGACCGACTAATCCAACTCCGGGTACTATGGCTGCCCTCCCGACACAGGATTTTTCCTCCCTAGGTCTCAAACCCGAAACCCTTTAGGAAGGGGACGAATTTGCCTACCACTCGACCAACCTTGTGTTGGTCGGATTACATAAGCTTTTGGAACAACAACTCTCATTTCAATGAAGTAAAATTATCACACACAACAACTAAATTCATTCCTAAAGTTCAAAAAATGTACTCAAATGTAAGCAAAATTAGCAGAAAATAAAAGAATTGAATTCACTTGCAGAAATTCCTTACAAGCCATGGGACAGCCATAAGAGCAGTATTGTTTCCTGCCATAAGATTCCGAGCATTGAGTATAATCTGTGGCATTTGCAGCAACAGAAATGGAATATTGGCAGCTCCAGAGAACTTTGCTGTAAGAGAATCCCATTGCTCGTAGCTTTCATTTCTCCCAACATTAACTGATCCCTTCAAACAATGCACAAAGTTAATCCCAAAGAGAGACATACATAACATCACCAATATAAACCAATACAATGAAATCTTTGTTATCTCACAAAAAAACCAATATCCAATATGATTTGATATAAATCACTATAAAACTCTAACTCTTCTACTGTTTTGTCTTCATAAGTAACAAAAGAAACAAAAAAAGGACAAATTTTTATCCAAGTCTTCAACAATCAACATAGCCCCACTACATTAAAACTCAATCTTTCATCATAAGAAAAAGGAAATAATGATAAAAATTCAATTTTTCATCAAGCAATGAGTGCCTACAAAAAGTAGTGATGATGAGTACCTTGTGATGTGGATTGGGGCCGTTGGAATCAAGAGCGTTGATAGCAAAATTGGGTCTTTGGCGAGGGAAAGCAAAGAGCTTGTATCCTTTGGAAGCAGAGGAAGCAGAGGCATTGAGGAGAAAAATGGGATTTTGATGTGGTTGTGATGTAGAAGAAGGGAAAGGCAAAGTGGGATATTTGAATTGTACGAGGTTGTTGTTGCGGTTATGATGATGTTGACTTTGGCATCGTTTGAGGAAATGAAGATGAAGAAGAAGGGGAGGCTTAAGAGTAGTGGAAGCATAAGGAGGAGGAGGAGACACGATACACTTAGCCATTTAAGTGGTTGATGCAGCTAGGTGTTGTTGATGTTGCATTCAACAAGTGTTGTTAAGAGATATTTTGATTTTGATTTTGATTTTTGATTCAAAGAGCGAAGAGCGAAGAGCGAAGAGCGAAGAGAGAATGAGACAGCAATTTGAAGTGAAGTTTGGGATTGGGCGGTGAGGAGATTATGCGTATATTGAACACCACACACACGTGGATTCACGCCTTTGATATTTATTATGATTTGCTTCACATTAATGTAGGGTATACATGAATTGATTGATGCAGCAAAATGCACCGTGAGATGCACGGCGAAATTTTTTAACCCGTAATCACGTGAGTGAATGGTAGATTTTTTAAGTCAATATAGAGCTATTAGTCTAAAGTGAAATTCTATGTCCTTTTAGCTAACTTTTTTACGTAGTGATAAAAACACATTACAATTTGAGAAAGAAGATTTTGATTTAACTTTTAAGAATAATAGTAATTGATAGAATAAGTCTAATTATATACTAAAGATTCTTCTTACCTAATAATAAGACTAAGAGAAAAAGAAGTCTCTTTGTAAAACCTAAGAAACATCTTTAGAATAAAAATTAAAGTCTCCTGTACTTGGAAGAAATCAGGGTGCCTTACTTCTTGGCTAATTTTTACTTGATTTGCATGTGTTAGCTAGGTCGCATTCAGGGTTGTTGATGGTCATTCTAGTTTAGGGTTTCCTGATTGATGTCTATTGTTGTTTTAGGGGATATAGGGAGGAGACAAGTATTAGTTCCTTATAGTGTTAATTTGGTATTAATATCCTTATACTGTGGATACATAAGTACATTTCATGTGATATTATTCATGTCATATCTTTATTCTATAATGAGTAGTATTGTCATAACTATACTAAATTGAATGAAATGAATAATTTATTTAGTACTAATTTCTTTTTTTTGTCTTGACCAGAAAATTCAATAACTAATCCCCTTACAGTAATTGACATAACAAAGTGGTAAATTGCTAGTTACAAGTGAGTCTTCATTTCCATAGAAAGGAATTGAAACCCTCACCTCATGCTTTAGGAATAAAGTGATATTCCAATGCACCACATCACTTGATTTTTTTGCGTTGGTTTACAATCAAAACTTTTGCTATTGCTTGTAATAATAATGAAATCTTTCCCACTTTGTATAACAAGAAAATAAACCAAGACATATGTACAACAGTACAACTTAGTATTTTTATTACCAACAAAGTTCATTAGATTTATATCGAAAACTAGACTTTCAGCAAAACTTTCAATTTTATTTTCAAATTACTACCATGAAACATTTATAAGTACAAGTTTTCCTAGATACAATGGTCTATACTCATCAACCTGGATTAGAAAAGTTGAGATCCATAGATTGTATCCCTCAACATATTGATAAAAACAGAATTGATACAACAGAGACAATATGTTTCAATGTTTCCTTATATGGCCTCTTTCGTCTATTTTTGAATCAGGAAGTCAAAGTTTCTAGGTACACACTTCCCTTTCTGTATATATACATTTTCAACATGTCCCTATGATTGAGTCCAAATCTAATGTTTGAATAGCATGGCCTCCATCCCTTTCTTCCTCGCAGCATGCTTTAGTTTCTCCAATGCAACAAGTCCAACTTGTCTTACTCTTTCTCTTGACAACCCTATCCTGTAGAAAGAACACACAAGAAGTCACAAAAAGAACGTGAACAAAAAACATTGGACATGACTTAGTGCGATTAGTATAAGAGTATTGAGAATAAAATCAGAAAGGGTCCATCAAATGCACCAACATGTCAAGAGCAATGAATGAGTTTTATAAGACCGACTAGTGCATGAGTCTCCCACTTGGTGAGTAGATGTATGCAGCCTTAACCTCGCAAGCGGAGAGACTTTTCAAGATTTGAACCTATGATCTAGAGGTCACAAGGCAACAACCTCATCGTTGCGCTGAGGATCACCCCCTCATATATGACAATGTATAGTTGCAAGTTTTTAATTGACAAGGACAACTGATAAAATATGTAATTGGAAACCATGGTTGAACTCTCACCGTTTACTGATGTCCTCCCACGTAAGACTTTCTCTATCCAGTCCATAATAAAGACGAACGATTTCTCTCTCTCGTTCCACAAGTGTCACATTGATGAGTTTATTCACTTCATCCTGTGAATATTTACAAGTTGTATTAATCTTTATGGAAGCATAGAAGGTAAATAACGCAACAAGGAATTCATGATACAACATGAGAAAACAAAAGAGCAATGATTATGCAGGCTCATCTGCTTAAAAACATTCAACTTCAGCATTTCAAATTTGGACCTTTTAGGGGGGGGGGGAATTCTATGCTTGGATTGGCAGTCGATTTTATAAAATGAACATTTTGTATAATATGTAGCAATTTCTTGAATATCACATAAAAAAGTTTATTTACTATGCTTATATATCATCCTAATGTCATTACTGTCTACTTGAAAATTATGGAGACATTTTGTTATCGTCTTGAAGGATCAATATGCAGATTCGCAGAACATTCAAGGATAATGGGCACTCGACAATATCCTCTGCTTTGATTTGTCAACAATGGAATGCCTATGCATCACAATAAAGTCAGGCTTCATTCAGAAAATTGTCCCACATACCTTCAGTGCCCATTCATCTACTCGGTTCCACGGGATGTTCTCATGGCGATTATCTGCAATATACTGGGAGTGGAAATGGAAAATGAATGAGTTAGTTGATAATCTTCACTAAAGAAGAAAGCACTTTCAACGATTTTCGAAGATGGACTACAAGAAAAGAGTTTAAGTAACACTTACACTATGATGAGTTTCTCCTGGAAGACCATTCAAAGATGGGAATGCCTCCCTATCAAGCGAGAAAATTTTACTCATCGCCTGCAATAGCATGTAGATGGTGAACAAAGGAAATAATAAGGTGTTAAATTTCATAATATAAGGATCATGTATCTCTCGATGATTTGTTACCTCAGTAGCATTTCTGACTTTCTTTTGAGACATATTAAGGTACTTTGCGATCCTCTGCAAAACAAGGGAACATTTTCAGAGTTCTAAAATATTTGGTGCAGAATTTTAATTTTTTTTCTTTTTCTACTTTTAGCTGACGTACATCGACGGTTGGAGTAACGCCTCTCTCTTCCAGTCTAAACTTTGCGTTGCGGATTAAAGATAATCTCTCGTGTATATGAGTGGGCAATCTTAGTGTTCTTGAATTTTCAACTAAAGCTCTTGAGACACCCTGCCATCAGAGAAAACACGATTCATCTTTGTTAGACAAATTTGAGTTGTAAAATACCCTTACTCTGATTTCTTAGAACACAATTTTATAGGATCCCAAAACCAATGAAAATAGAAAAGATGAATTCTCTATACCTAAAAAATGGTTTCTTCAATAAAAATGGCAGCTTAGGAGTCTAAACTTTGCGTTGCGGATTAAAGATAATCTCTCATGCATATAATATCAAGTTTTAGAGAAATTATGAGAAAAGTGAAAGCATTTAACAGAAATTGCTTGAAGAGATTTCATGGAAATATTCATATTCTATCCTTATTTCCATGAGTATAAAGTACAAGTGTAGAGAATAGTAATTAACGATAAAGCAAGCCTCACCTGACGAATCCACCAATAAACATAAGTTGAAATCTTAAACCCCTTTGAAGAATCAAACTTCTCGATCCCACGAAGAAGACCAATCAAACCACCCTACACAGAAAATTCAATGAGTCATTCACAAATCACACCAGAGGATGCGAAAGGAAAACTAGATATGAAGTTAAGACAGTTTCTGTATGACTCACCTGAACAAGATCAGCCATTTCAGCACCCAGATTATCATATCTTTGAGCGATAGACAAAACTAAGCGGACATTGCTCATAGCCAACTTTTCTCTCGCCAAAGTGCACTCTATCATTTTTGCTCGTAGTTCAGCCCGAGAAATCTTCAATGAAGTTGCCATTTGATCATCAGAGGGTTCACATCCTAGTTTTTCCTTCAGTCTGAAACTCAAAAGATTTAATAGGTAGTTTATGTCAACTATCATTCTCTTGAGTGTAAAATCAGAACATTAAGGTAAAATATTCCGTTATAAGTAGGAAATGCCATGGAATTCTCTTAGTAGCAATATGTTGTTCAAGCTTAACAATAATGTGAAGCAAAAATTTGAATAAGTTGTCCATGTTACTAAAAAGGCCTTTAGGCTTTGTAACATAAACTTATCAAGAAAATTAAGGCTAGCCCTCACTGAAGAGTTTTAAACAGGAAATTTTTTTATGAAAAATGATACTTAAAATAATAGCTATACAGAAGAAGTTGTATAGAACAAAAGCATGTCTTGCCAAAGAGGCTAACTCCCACCTTTACCTATGCTATCACTGATTGCTCTCATTGACCATATAGCTCATAAGATTTGAATAAAATGAATGATCATTCTTATGAGGAAGAAATCAGTAACTTTTGATCATTCTTATGAGGAAGAAATCAATAACTTTAACAATTGCACAATAATGGAAGGTTACACTAAAACTAATAAAAAAAACAAATTCTTTGATCATTTTAGTGAATCATAGCATCCAAAAAATGTGCAATTACCTGGATTTATACTCATCTAAGGAAAGACCAGCTTTTA
This sequence comes from Nissolia schottii, assembly GCA_003254905.1. Taxonomy (NCBI): domain Eukaryota; kingdom Viridiplantae; phylum Streptophyta; class Magnoliopsida; order Fabales; family Fabaceae; genus Nissolia; species Nissolia schottii. The sequence continues at coordinate 48,068 of QANU01003176.1, forward strand.
TTTTCTCTGATAGGTTTACAACTTCAGCATGAGAGAGCAATTGATCACTCACTACTCCCTTCACATAGCCCTTCAAACGATTTTGAAGCAGCTCCGGACTGATGACAGACCTCAGCTGCATAGCATCACAAGGTTGCAGCATCGGGCCGGTTTTACCGGAGGTCTTCCTCTTGGTATTCATTCTTCTTTGCCTAGCAGACACCCCGGAACAAGTTACCGCCACTTTCCTCCGGCTCTTTTCTCTTCTCGAATCCTTGGTCAGCACATCCCTTTCAAAAGAAAGGTTCCACTGCTTTTCCAGCATTGACTTCTGCAGCAAAAGAAGGGCCTCCACAGAATAACCCCCCATTTCAGAGCTCTCCAACTCTAAGTCACCGGAATTGTTGCATCCCTGCTGAGACCACTGATCAGAAGTCGCGGCAGCAGCATCAACATGTTCCTTAAGAGCCTTGATGGACTGATTCTGCCGGTTGGTTGCCGGAAAAGTCGGCGTGTAGTTGGATGGCTTCTTGGAAATTATAACAGATTTCGCCGGAGCAATCTGATAGTGCGCTGAACCGAAATCGCCACCGAACAAAAGCTTCTCTGTGACATCAGAGTAATGGAAAGATGAACTCAAAAGGCTCTTTCCTCCACTGAGTCCAATAACTGCAGCAGTAGCCATGATGATGATATCTATGCCTTCCTATCTATATCCACTTACTATGTATGATTTACCATCAAAATTTCCCTATTATTCCAATGACTCTCAACCTGTCAATTGCACTAATTGACTTCAGAAACTTCCCAAATTGTTGGTAATCATCTGATTAACCACAAAAATTTAAAACAAAATCAGGATTTCCTTCATATAAAGGATCAATAATACTATGTTCATTTTCCCTGAGTACATAGTCTAAACTTCATGAAAACAGCAATAAAAGCTTGCAGCATATAAAATTGGAAGCACCCCACATGAAAATCAACACATAAATGAATTGGGGTTTAGCTAAAGTTCAACTTTTTAATGGAAATATATGAAAAAGATGCAAAGAAAGAAAAATGGTGTGGTGTTTCTGTGAATGGAGTAGTGTACCTGAATAAATTTGCAACTTTGAAGAATGATGATTGTTCCAAAGATTATTATAGAGATTGAGTGGTAATTTAGAAATCACTGAAATCAGCTGAAGCTGCTCACTGGAACAGACTTCCCTGACCAAAAAAACTGTTGGAGTGGTATATTAGATTTTCCTCCTTTTATTTGTTATTATCATTGATAAAGATAGAAAATTAATTGTGTTGATGGAAAGCAAAGGGAATAGAAAAAAGGAAATAAATAAACAAATGAAGAAAAACAGAAAAAAGGGGGGAAATATTGAAAAGATAAAGATATGGAAGGGAGAGAGATCATTGGCTAGAATAGATATTGGGACCAGCCTTGAGTGGTCTATGATGCATTGTCTTCATTGCTCTCTTCATTCCACGTTTGCCTTTTCTCTTTTATTTTCGTTACACTTTTTTTTTTTCCTATAATTCTATGTGCTAACTCGTAGATTTTTATTTCAGCCATTGGATGGGAACTAATCACTTATATTGTATTTTTTATGTATAGGGATCTAGAGTGTACTCACACGTGATATGATTCATTTAAATGTGTTTAACCATAAAACATACATATGGATGGAGGGTATGATTTAATAATTAAATTTGTGGTTACTATTCTTAGTAATTTTTTCTGATCAACTTTCATTAGTGAATGAAATTTAATGGACACGTAAGAAACTATAAAAGAAAATTTAAATGGAATTTCTATGGTTTTGGGGCCTCATATTTCTTATTTTTTTGGGGCACATATTTCTTCTAAATGATAAGTTGGAAAATAATGGGCCTGCTCTTCCTTTGACCCTCTTCCACTTAGAGGCCTAAGAAAATTTAGCCATGTGACAAGTTTAATGCTGGAGTTGGCCCAAGAAATTGCAGGCTTGGAACTGGGTTTTATTTTTTGGTGCTATATAATGTGCCTTTATGTTAGTGTTCTCGAGTCTTAGGGACAAGTCTAGGGCGAAAATGAATTAATAGGTTACCTAAACTTCTAAAGGATATAAGCCATCCTTGAAAGTTGAAATGACCAAAAACAAAAACCCAAAAACCTTGCTCCGCACTTAGCTATTTATTTTAGGACCTTTATATTTTCATATATTATTTTTTTAAACCATTTTAATTTAAAAAAGGAAAAAGACAAAAAATAAAATAAAATAAAATAAAGGAAGATAGATAGATAGCATGTGGAGATAAATGTTTCTCTTATAGTGTCAATGAAAATTAAAACATTTAAATATATTGCAATTAAAAAGTTACATATAGCTATGATTTTATTTTATTTTTTAAGCCTGGCCAATGAATGATTTTAATTAGTTTATAAATATTAGCTAATTTTTATTTTACTTGTATCTTTTCTAAATATCACTATTTTTTTAATTTTACAATTTAAAAAAATAATGTAATTGCATAATTTGTTCATTTCTTATTTGTTTATTTTAAATTGTTTAACATCATGGAAAAAATTGTGTATCTTTCTTTAGACAGAAGATTAATTTTAATAAAAATAATGAGAGCAAATACAAAATAATCTTGTGTTATTGTTTTTGCACAAGATTGACATAGGCCCAGCTTTAGAATGGGCTAGTTAAGTTTAGCACAAGTGCCTTGATCGGTCATCACGTCAAAGGATCAATGCAATGTCAACGTTATCAGGGCTAACACATCAGTACTGATACAAGTATCCATAAATGCTATCTAAAGAGTGAAAATCAAGGGGATAGCAAGGACCTCTACAATTTGACATTAATCCCCCTAATCTACGAGTTTAACACTAAATGACTATATGAACATGACTCATGACTTAGTGACTCACATCTAACTCGCACCAACACTCTAATGGGGTATTTTTTTTTTAGAAAGATTATCATTTGTTAAATTGTTGGTAATGTTATGTTATTATGTTTGGTACGTATAAATCATGTAACTGAAAATTTACATTACATTGTTTGATATATAAAAAAGATTAAAATGTAATATACATTAATTATTATTATTACTACTATTATTACTTTTATTATTATTATTATTTCTATTTTATTGTTATAATTTTATTATTACTATTATTATTTTATCATTACAATTATTATTTTTATTATATTTTTATAATAATAACTGTTATTATTTTTATATTTATATTTACCATTATTATTATTATTATTATTATTATTATTTAAGATTATCTGAAAGTGCTAATTTAGATAGACACTTATCCACATTACCACTTGAAAGGCAATATGGATTAATTAAGTAATTCAGATTATCAATAATCATGTCACACCAAACAAGTCAATGTCAAGTAATTTAAAAGTGAAATTATTAATAATCTGAATACATTATCTCATATAAAACGCCACCTAAAATGCTCTCAATCACTGTAAAACAATCATCCAACAAACGATCACCACAACACAATTTGGGTTCTAGGTAATCTTGTTTCTCATCTCGAATTACCTGCCAACTATAATAGTTTTACCATAAAAGTATTTTATGTTATGCTATTTAATTATGTGAGGATGGACAGATGGTGTAATTTCTGTGCAAGTTTGGAAACGAAGTTGGGTTGAAACTCACTGAGTAAATAAACTAATAATAGTATTTTTTTTCTTTGACGTGAAATTAACCTATAGTGTTCTTGATTAAAATACTAACTAATCATATCATTAAGCTTTACATTAGTGGTTAGAGCAATATATAAATGTCGTGGCCACCTTGTTGATCAAGCCTCACTAAATTACATTAAATAAATCCAAATCCAAAGTTCCTAACTCTCCTACTGGTTACCATTTTTAACAGTTTATTATATTTGCCACATTCAACGATTCACAAAAGACAATACGCATCTAATTCATGGTTGAAAATTGTTGGGACCTAATTAATTAACTAATGTAACTTTGGGTCACAATCATTCATTGGAAATCACTAACTGCATGGGTAGTGACTCTGAGTCACCCCCACTAGTCAGACGTAAAAATTAAATAAATGACGAGAGTGAATAAAATACTTAAGTGACAACACAATAATGAAGTTGTACCTACGAATAAGAACAATAATGATAGACAAATCCCTGTATTAGTTTTATTCTTTTTAAAATTATTAGCACAGTAGAAAACATGAATACTTTGTAAAATTATCATGATCCACATCTTCAATACACTCTAAATACTAATACACAAAAAAAACGCATTCAACACACGTATGTGTTCAAAAAGGTGTTGAAATGAAAAAGTTAATGCATTATCGTGCCTAAATGTGCTTGTGTTGTGTCTGGAAATTTTCAGACTTTATCCAAGAAAAAAAATGAAAATACTAAATGGTTTATAATAATATGAATTTTTAGAACATTAATATGTATTAACACCAAAAATTATATAAAATGTATATATTTTAAAAAGGAACTAGAAAACATAGAAATTGGATAATTTGATACCCATGATATACGGTCGTCTTGTGAAATTTTGGAATTATAATGTCCTTGTGTCTAGGGTCTGTGTCAGGTCTCAATGATTCATAGCTAGTATCATAATTGGAAAATTTTTTACATGATCATAAGATTAACCCATCACATTTAACACATACACAATAAAAATGAATATTATTTGGTGGGACTCATAACATACGACAAAAGCAATAAATTTTTATTGTGTGCTCACTTGAATATGATGTATTACTCTTGTGACTATATAAAAATTTCTCATACAATTTAATGGATTTCAATTATTCTGCTTAATACGAGGTAACTCCACACATTACTAATTTTCTTCTATCCAAAAGATTCAAAGCCACTAGACCTTTGCTTAAGAAAAATAAATCTGAAACTATACTTCCCAATCAAAAATTGTTACGTCCCATTACATCTTTGATATTGAAGTTATGAAACATTATTGTCACTGCTTGCAATTTCCCCGCTAGCATTATTGGTAGCCATAACTAATTCTTAACACTTATCATGTTGGAAGCCACGCCACCTTTGTCTGGATTATGAGGATACCACCAAATTCAGGAGCAACTTTTCCATGGATAACATCCATCCATAACCGTCTCTTTCCCCTTCATCCTCATATCATGTGCCATTCTTCTTCACCCTCTTCTTATATACTAATTTCCTCAATATGCACAAAGAAAGCTAATTTCAATGTCACTATACTTGCACTAATCCATTGAATCTTTGGTCATGCTCCCTTCCGACCACTTTACTCATCATTATTTACTTTTAGATACATTATTGATTTAATGTATCTAGATATAAATTTTATTTAAATACATTCAGTCAATAATATATTTAAAAATCAAAAGTGAGAGTTAAAAGTGGATGGAGAGAGTTTTTTCGTTTGACCCTAAATGTTAGATCAATGAAACAACAATCGCAAGAAATTAATTTCATTCGGGTAAAACTCATTTTAGTTTTTGAAAATATGGAATTGATTCACTTTGGTTTTCGAATTTTAAAATTTAACATTTTAATTCTTAAAATTATAAGTTGTAAGTTAAATTAGTCTCTCAGTTAATTATTATTATAGTCTCATTTAATGTGACATATCAACAAAAATGTGATAATATAATAATGATAATAAATCGATAGACTAATTTAACCTTAAATTTACAACTTCAAAAATTAAAAAAGTTTACACACTTTAATAGTGGAGTGACAAAATCATGAAACAAAAAGCTTTAGTTAGAAATATAAAAATGTTGGGCAAATTACAACATCTGAATCACCATTCCTGGTGGACCACTTAAGCATTTCATGATTTGTAGGAGCCAAGCAAAATTTGCTTATTCTAGTTGTTCATATTGGTTAATAAAAAAGGATTCGTTTGTGGACCATTTTCCCTTAGTCCCCACCCCTTTAAAGCAATGATTCGCTACACATCTGAACAATGCTCGCAAAATCTCACATCACTTTTTGCACCATGAAATTTCATTTCTGAATTTGTAGCAAAAAGCATTTCAAGACAATCTCATGTCCAATCCAAAATATTTTGTGCATGTTGATTAATTTTAATCTTTGTTCTTTAAGTTGTGCATCTAGCAAACCATTTTTTCCTTAAAAAAATCATAATTTGTCAGAAGTCAAGTGAACTGTTTCAAATCAAACTAATGATTCACAAGCAACTACTTGCCCTGTAGGTAGAAAGGGAAATTGCAAGCTGTAAACAGAGAAATGATGGTTCTATACAAATAATGAAGATGAAAATGACAATTTCTCTTTCAACCATTATTTGAGACATCCGCGCAACAAGCACCAAAAGAAGGTACAACCTCAAAAAATACAACAACTTACCATTAAACCTTGACTTACTAGATGGGATCGTGTTCACATTCTAATAGTTACATATTTTTTTCTAAATTTCCCTTTGCCCCACCCACCATTTGATATACTCCTCTTACGAAGCTTCTTCATGCTATTTGCTCACGTGCCAAACCACTTCAAGTGACATTCAAAACGGAAATAGGACAATCGTAATATGAACTTTAGAAACAACCACCCCTTTGAACTCTTCTTAGGATGGTCAATGCTTTATTGCCAGATTGTAAGGGCTTTGATGACTCCAATGACCCAGGCCAGATTTCTGGCAATTAGGAGAACATGCTTATCTATGTACTTAATAAGTTAATAGAGTTAGGTTATGATAAGCATAAGGAACAAAAGGACAAGTAACACTCCACAAACTGCAAGATAGAAGTATAATTGAGGATATTGGACCAAAATATTCATGAAAACTCAGATCAATTTGTGAACACAATTGACATCTTTCATTCTTGACCTCCAAACAAAGGGGTCGATTTCCAAATATCAAAAACTACAAGCAGTTCCTGAAAAAGCTTATGTCTAAGGACAATGCTATAATCTATACTAGAATGGCCAATGAGGTATATCACATAATAATGTACATACATATAACATTTGAACCGGCCCCCTAATCTACTAATGAAGAAAGTTAAGACAAAAAAACATCTCCATTTTTTAACCAATTTTGGACATGTTTCACTTTAATTTTGATGACCTGAAGCCATGACTGAGACTTCACAGCAGGCACTCTCAGAATTGCACACGTATTAACTCCCTCGAATGCTTACACATCGAGCGAACATTCCTGTGCTCTATTATTAGACCTCGACTCTTCGAACTTTGTGGCAACCTCTGCCATTACAAGCCTAGTCAAAAACAGGCCTGCAATTAAAGCCGATACCATCAACATTGTGAAAACTGCGCTCCAGCTCTTTGCAGATATGTAACCTGTTAACAAAGGTCCTATCGCGGCCCCGATAGAACCTGTTCCATCAATGATTGCCGTGACAGTCGCCAGAGCTCGGGAATTTCCCCTCAGTGACTTATGTGTTCCCAGGTCAGCCGAAACTGCAGTTGTTATAAGAGCATAAGGCCCGTTCACAAACATGCCGGTGATGAACATCAATGCTGCGTTTACAATCAACGAAACATGCCCATAGCTTCGGTAGAAGAAGAGAGCAGGGATTGCACAGTACATGAAACTAGCTGCTGTGATGGCTCTACCACCTAAGCGATCAGAAATGTGGCCGGCTAGAATTCCTCCCAGCACCCCTCCGACATCGAATAAAGTGGAAAGAGTTCCTGATGTCTCGCTGGATAGATATTTGCCATCAATTGCTGCAAGATAATGAGCATAAATGAGAAATTCAGTGTGATTGTTTGCTTCTATTGTAAAATGTAAATGCCATGCAGACAAAGTTTAAGTACCTGTGTGGCTAACATAGAATGGGAGCCAATAAAGAAACGTATATGCAACCAATTTGGCGAAAAACAGACAAAATGCGAAAGGAGCAACCCCGGGAATATTCCAAGCCTCTAAGAAACCAACTGCTTCTTCATCAGCCGGATTCTCCGGCCTCAACAGAGGCTCGGTCACTTCTCCGTCTCCATTTTTCCTGGGCGAACTACATTCGTCTTCCTCTCTAATAGCTCCCACAGACTCAGGCGCGACTGGCAATAATAGGAAGACCATCAAACCAACGAGAGCCATCATAAGTCCTGGCACAACAAAGGAACAACCCCATCCATAACTCAACATAGCAGAAGCAATCAAGGAACCGGCAATGTTCCCAACAGAAGTGTGAGCATTCCATATTCCCATGATCAGCCCTCTCTTGCTCTTTCCGAACCAGTTACCAACAACAGCAACTACCGACGGCCATCCGGTGGATTGAAACAATCCAGCAATCATTTGAACTACTAAGAAATAGTAGAAATTATGAATGTTCCCCCAGTACCCTACACCAAATAGTGCAGTGAACAAACCAGTTCCCAGCATGCCCACTGTTAGAAAAATCCTTAAATTACACCGATCGCCAAAATGTCCGGAAAAGTACATCCCGAATGCATAAATCGAAAGAAAAGCAACATCCAATTCTCCGAGAAGGGATGTCCCATCTGATCCGTTAAACGGAGCCCAACCGTTACCAAGTTTCGAAGAAAGTCTGTTTGATCTAGCCCACCTCAATGGAAGGAAATTCAAGCCTATATCTGATGATTGTGGATCAAGGACACTCTTAACAATACTAGTGGTTTTTCGGGTGGCATGATAGCTAGCATAAGCCAAGAATGTAACAATCAGGACAATAGCTTGGTGGATTTTGAAGGAAACAGGCCCTCCTTTCAAGTATTCTAAGGCCCTAATTCCAAGGAGCTTACTGCTACTTCTCTCAAGCAACGGTTCTGATGCAGAACCCATGTATCAGATCTTATAATTTAGCTTCAACACGGAGGAGCAAGTTGAGCTTCCCCTTTTAGAATAAAACTGCAAGAAAGAAAACAAAAACAAAAAACAAAAAAATGAATAAATACCCCAGATTATGCTATTTTTTTTGCCTTGAAAAACGTCAGATTCAGTTGATCTTTAACAATCCAATTACACCACAAAAAATTAGAAGCCACTACTGGTATCTATTAGACATTGAGCACAAGCATAGCCATTAGTGTCTGTAACTAGTTCACAATCAATAATTCAAACTAAAGTTTTATTTTTTTTTTCCTTAGTACGATAAAAAGTTCCCAATCCCCTGTAATCCTGCAGCACAATTTTTGTTTTCGAAGAGAAACCGTGTTATTTTCCTAAAATTCAACCGATAAAAATCACAATTTGGGAAATTCAGCTAGCAATTGAATAGACTAAAATCCAGAAGGCAGAAGATTCAGCTTCGGAAAAACTAGAATTCCATTTGACTCAACAAGAGTAAATTAAAAATTAAAAAAATACAATCCAGCTGAAAAAGGTAATAAAATTTAGAACAGTACGGAATACGAACATCCGAAGAAAATCAGCTTTTGCCATTTAGATTATATTTCATTCATAAAGATTAAGCTATACCATATTGACCCAAATTCTTATCCAATCAAATTGAAATCACTCCAATATGAAACCATTGAAATGAATTTCCCAACTCCAAAAAACACACGAAAATCAAAAGTTAAACGCACCCCCAGAATTCGAATATCGTTAAAGATGAAAACTTTAAAACTCCAATGCAAAAAAATAATAATAAAATTTAATCAGATTAAGACCCAAAAAATAAATTAAAAAAAATAGAGTATCTTACCCCTTAAGCCTGAAGCAAAGTGTTGAGCTGACTACAAATGGCTTCAAATGCAAATTCTGGGTACTGACGTTTGAACAAAAAGTTTTCAGCGTCCAAAAGGGCTTCTTTTTTTTCTTCTTTTTTTTTTTTGAGTTTGCGTACTTCTTCTTGTGGCAGTTGTGGTTTGTTTTTAACGAAGGAAGAAAAAGCGCTTTTGAATGAGAAATGTGAATGAGTGCAGAAGAATTCAGAATTGAGACGCTGCGTGTGTGTGAGAGTGAAGAGAGGGGTTACTTATGAATGACGTTAAAACGTTATTTTATTAGTAATGTGAAATGTCTGTTTTGCACCTTAATTTAAACCCACTTGCGGTTTCTTCTTAATTACGAAGGTGCCATTGGTTCCTCTGAATTGACGAGAAGGCCCTTCATTTTTATTTTATGCCACGGTTTTTCTTTTTCTAATAAAGCCATAATCTGGTCTTTTCTTTGGATTAATCTCTCTGCAGTAAGAACAACCATTAAGCTTTACGTGAAAGATGTTACATAAATCAAACGATGTTATAAAATTTTATTTTAGACCATATTTATATTTATTTTATAGTAATTTAAATAAAAAATGAAGTTACATGAATATAATAATAAAAGCTTAATTAAGTTTTTAGTCCATGTAAAATTTTAAAATTTATTTTTAGTTCCTATGTCTGTGACTGAGGTTAACGGCGCTGACGTGACCATTAACAGTGCTGATGTGGTCGTGCCACATAGCATGCCATGTGGCATAATTATGTCACATGGCACGCCACGTCAGCACCATTAACCTCAGTCAAACAGATGGACTAAAAACAAACTTTAAAATTTTACAAGGACTAAAAACAAACTTTGAAATTTTACAGGAACTAAAAGATAAAATTTATTTAAATAATTTTTTGTGTCTTAAAACCAGCATCAAACAATTTTTTGTTTTATATTTATTTTAAATAATTTTAACTAAAATTAATTAAATAATTTTAATCACATTTAATAATTTAAATAATTTAAAATAATTTGACCTTTTGTTTTATTAATATGAACATGATTTAATAATTTAAATTATTTAAAGTTTGTTAAAATAATTATATATAATTTTTTTTACTTGATATTAGTTAGTATAATTTAAAATATGTTAGAGTGCTCAAATGGACTACAAGTAAAGTATAGTGTGACATATCCTAAATTATCCTAATATATATCCTAATAAATTAACATACTCCTACTCAATACTTATGTAATCTTTTTTGTATATTGTCACCATGTTTTAAATGTATATTTAATATTTATACTAACTAATATCAAGTAAAAAAAAGTATATATAGTTATTTTAACAAACTTTAAATAATTTAAATTATTAAATCATGTCCATATTAATAAAAAAAGGTCAAAATTATTTTAAATTATTTAAATGTGATTAATATTATTTAATTAATTTTAGTTAAAATTATTTAAAATAAATATAAAATAAAAAATTGTTTGATGTTAGTTTTACTCTTTCATAGACACAAAAAAATTATTTAAATAAAATTTAGTTTTTCACCCCGTGGCACGCCACGTTAGCGCCATTAACCCTAGCCAGACAGAGGGACTAAAAACAAACTTTGAAATTTTACAAGGACTAAAAATTTTACGCAGGGACTAAAAATAAATTTTAAAATTTTACGGGGACTAAAAACTTAATTAAGCCAATAATAAATGGATGATGAGATGTTTTTTTTTTAGATTACCTGCTCGGTATCCAAGGCTTAGCCTTGACTAATCCGGGTCGACCCGGGTCGCGCACCTGGCTATGGCGGGTGAGTCTCCCAGCAGGGATAACTACGTCCACAAGGTCTCGAACTCGGGACCTTACTTAAGCGATACTAAGTCGCTTACCACTTAGACCAACCGTCGTTGGTAAGATGATGAGATGTTTCTGATAAAACATCTCCCTTTACCTCTAAATTGATTTTAATAGTTATCTTTATAATTTTTATTAGTCTTCATTTACCTTTAACTACTAAGTTATTCATTATTTTATCTATTTTTGTCGGAACATATAATATTACTGTGTATTTAGAGTTACTAAACAAATTTTAAAGACATAACAAATGAAAAAGAAAAAAAAAGGATAATTATTTTCTTTCCAACAATGGTTTTTTTTTTTTTTATTGTTTGCTGAGCACACATTGAAATTGATGAAATTGTGATACAAGTTCCTGTCACCCTTGTGGATACAATTGCTTGCATCAGCAAGGTAAATAAATCTTCCAGATCAATATGAAGCTTTCATGACGTCGAAATACTGTAGGACTGATGCAGCCTTAAATAGTTAAATGAGTTCGGTAACACGTACACCAAAAACCTTACATTATATATACACCTCGTATTTATATATATAAAATTTGTATTTTAACTCATGTAATGTTTATGCACTTAATTAAGTATAGTTGAGAGTATCATTTATAAGTTTGTAATGTTTGTGCACTCGTGAGAATAAAATTTATGAATTATTAATGGTATATGTATATAAAATTAGGCGTACATGTAACATTTTTGTAGTTAAATTTACGTCAACGTTCTCCCTGTAATCCAATAAAATAAAATCTGTCGCTGTTGTTACACTTGCTTTATCAGAAGCATTAATATTGAGTTTGTCTCACTTCGGGTAAAATCCTGAGAAATTTGTTCCCTCGTGATTGAGAAATGGGACGGTACGTATATATTCATTTATGATACGATATTGTCTGTATTGATATTATATTTATTATTCAATGAGATCTTTAAGTCTTATTAAAATTTTATTTTTATTAGTTTAATTTTAATATATTGATAATATAATTTTTTATGTAATTGTTTAATAAATTTTTTTATTTAAATGACTATTTAATTAATTTGTATGATAATCAATTATATTTACTAATATATTGATAGATAATTAAATGACAATATAAAATTCATTTACGTTGTTAATGTATTATAATTAAATTTTAATTTCACATAATAAATGAATACAAATAATGTAACGCCACTATTAATTTTCTTCAATAATTAGACAATTTCATTTTCATCTATCGAGACAGCTGTAGCAACTTCTAGGCTTTGTCCAAGCAACTCGTTCACGTTTTTTCATTTTTCAACAAAGTGGCTCCACATAATTTAAACGTCTCAAGTGTGTGAACCTAATATTATATGTAAATCCATGCGGCTACATCATCGTCTAAACCTTAAACTAATGCTGAACAATGATCCAGCCGATTGTGTTTAGTAAAGTAAAAAATGTGATCGAACTTCGTAAACAAAGTATTGATTTAGAAACCAGCTAAGTCATTAAGGGCTAGGCAAGTTTGACATTATTAGAAGCAAATAACACAATCCGCTGACCTTTATGTTTCGTGACTAGCTAGCTCAATAAGAAGTCTACCATTACGAACCCAATAAAAAAAAATAATAGAGCCCCTTAATCCTTATCCTTATACTACATAATGAAAGAGTGAAGTTAGTAATAATAAAAAAAAAAAAAAGATAATGATAGAGTGAACATCTAAGGAGTTTTCTTATGATTTTTAAAAAAGTTTGTTTCATATCTGAGTTGACAAGGTTCAAGTATCAAAAACAATATTTGAAATAACAGTAATCTCTTAAAGTAAATGTACAATGCCGATAGTAAATCTTTGTATAATTTGTTGGTTTAGATCATATATATTTTCTCACTGAAAATAATTTGTTTTAGTTGAATAAGACATTTTGAACAATAAAACTCTCGTTTATGAAATTTAACATAATTATATATATGTTTAAAACTTAAATTTGAGACATTTAATTAAGTTAAAATAGTCTCCTGTTAATTGATGTATGTGCTCACCGGTGATAAAACTTTATATAATAAATCATCATTATATAGTACAAAATTTATTTTTTAAGGAGGGAGACATAATTTGATATTGCCTTGCAAGTTACTCATAGTAAAGGTAAAAAGTATTTTGATTTCAATAAAAAGGTAAGTAAAAAAAAAAAGTGAAGATAGCTCATAATTATTTGTGGGAAGACCCTACTCTTCCTTGTTACCTGGTTGATATACTTAAGAAAAAATAAATAATCAATTAAAAACTTCCGTAAGCGGTGGGTGCCAACACATGAAGGGGAATTTGGTCAAATCAATCACAACTAATACAAGGGCATGACATTGTAATTTCAATAAACTAGTAGGGGCATAATCGTCATGAGAGAGCAGCCCTGACCCACTTATAAACGAGACAGAGGATATTCGAATATCCGACAAGCATTATTCCTTACGTGAAGCGGATATCCGCCTCCCAAAAAATAGGGCCCCACCCGTCCTACGTGGATATTTTTATAATATGACGTGGCAAAACTAGTGGACAATGGACACCGACTAGCACATTCGGATGCCACGCGTCATCCCTCAAAATTTTTGTCTGTTTTCATTACTCAAGTCATTATGGACATAGAGTTAGAAGGGAACAAATTGTACGTTGTTTTCATTCTGGTATTCATATGAGCTATTGGTTTAGAAAAAAAGAATGAAATAATTGTAGAGATAATTGTGAAGGTTTAGTTTGGGGATAAGTTGGAAATCAATGTACCTTTTTTTATAATTTTGTTTGCACAATGGAATATATTTGGCTATTATTACTTGATGAAGATAATGTGACATTTTGTTAGGGGGTTATTTACCTATTTTATGGAATAAATATTCTGTGCAATACAATTTATCTATTTTTAATAATTTTTATAATTAAATTTATCAAATTTTATTATTATTTCATATTCTTTTATGATTGTATAAATTTTTCATCAGCCAAATCATTAAAAAAGATTACTTATAAAAGTTAAAAAATTTGTAAATTATTTGAATTTACAAAACACTTCTCTACAAATATTATATTAAAAAATATTAATTTATCATATTAAATCATAAAATAGTAATAAAATTTAATTATAAAAAATTATTAAAAAATAAATAAATTAAATAACTTTGATATTTACCCCCATATAATATTAGTATTTGAGAAACCACCATTTTGTTAAGATAAGATAGATTAAGGCGGGCTGAGCCCGTGACTTTTGGAATTATTATATGGAAAGGGAATATATACTACCCGTATAGGATATAGCATGTAGGTATAAAAATCAATTCTTTCTTCTAATTTCAGTTCCAATCGAATATTGGAAGTTCTCAAACAAAACAAAAACACAATGTAGTGACTAATGACTAAAGTAATTGTTAACACTACAAATATTTGGGCCAGCCAAAATATCAATTCGATAGGACACCAAACAGCCAACTAAAGACCCAAGTTAAATGATAAAGGATGAAGCTGTTGGAGAATGGCATTACCCAAGCAATATACCCAAATGAAGGCCCAAGCTAAACAATAAAGTCTGAAGCTATGGGAGAACAGCATTATCCAAGCATATCAAAACAGTTTCGATTGGTAATAAGGTGTCTCTTATTGCTGACTAGCTTTTTCATGTGTAATATATGATACATCTACAATCTATTTACGAAGTGAATCTAATGATCCTGATCCAACACAACAATTCTTAATTTTCCTTGCCTCAATTTCACTCTAGACCGTCAACCGATTTATATGTCACATTATTATTTCATCTGTACCAACAACAAAAATACATATCATCATCATTTTATAATACGCGTTCTCATTACTCACGAGTCCGATTTACATCGTCCCAAGCATATGATCAAGATCAGTGGAAATTCTCAAACCAGTTTTCATTACATTATTATTACATTACATGCTTCGAGATGCCAACAAAAACAGATTAAAAAAGAAAAAAGAAAAAAGTAACAGAACACTAAACAAGCTTGTTCTGTTTAACTATTTCTCTACTCAACATTGACACTGAAAACATCGCTCCTCTCTTCCTCCTTCATCTTAGGCACAACCACCTTGAGCACGCCGTTCTTCATCTCCGCCTTGATTTGATCAATCTTGTAAAGCTTCTCCGGCAAGTCGATCCTCCCGGTGTAGCGGCGGCCACTCTCTTCGTCCTCGCCTTCGTTGCCACCTTCGCCTCTTATAGTCAGAGTGTTCTGCTCCACAGAGACTTTCACATCCTCCTTGGCGAGTCCCGGCATGTCCACGCGCAGGAGCAGCGCGTCGTCCGTCTCCCTCGCGTCCCAGCCGCGGCGAACTCCGGCTCCGATCCCGCGGGAAGCGGAGAGGAACGGATTCTCCATGAACTGGTCCATCATGTTCAGAACCTGGCTCAGGCTCCTAGTCGGAGAAAACGGATCGAACATATCTGCACAAAAAATCAAAGAATAACAAAATTAAGCCACGAAATTGAAGAGATGTGGTTTTTCAATTGAAGCGGTAGGGTTTTTGAGAGAGATAACAACTACCCGAGAGGAAATCATCGCGCCGTGGAGCGCGGGAGAGTGTGCGATCGGAGCGGCGATCGGCGTCGAGGTTGTTGCGGTCGTCGGCGGCGTCGTCGTCGTAGTGGCGCATGGCGTTGGTGTTGAAGGAGCGTGAAGCTGGGGCGGCAGCTGGGCGGAGCAGGGAGCGGGAGGGGAAGGGAGAGGAGAGGAAGCGCTTCACCATAACAGAGGATGCCATTGGAGCTGGAATTGGGAGTGAAAGCTGAAAGCTGAATCTAACTGTTGAAGATTGAAGAAGATAGCTTGGAATTGCGGGAATCGAAGGAGACGGTGAGCGATATTTGAGGGGAAAGAGTGGGAGAGAGTAGAAGGTGCTAGAAACGAGTCCAGAAGGTTCCAGAGAAGATAGAGATTCTGCTTGCAACCGTTTTCTCGAAGGTTGCAGACTTGGGGCGCAAGAAAATTAGTTATCAGGACCAAATACAACGTGGTCACACTAATTGGGCCTAATGGGCCTTTTTTCCCGTTCAGAAGTGAAGGGTGAAAGGACAAAACAGTGCGTTTTCCTTGTATTGAATTTTGAGACAAGCACCCCGTAAAAATTAAAAT
Source organism: Nissolia schottii (assembly GCA_003254905.1). NCBI lineage: Eukaryota > Viridiplantae > Streptophyta > Magnoliopsida > Fabales > Fabaceae > Nissolia > Nissolia schottii. The sequence goes on from QANU01003176.1 coordinate 64,691, forward strand.
ATTACAGTTTGGCCCATTATGATTTGATAATTTTGATTTCTCCTTCAATCTTCGATCTTACACATTACACACAACCTCCATTCATTGATCTCTGATTTCTCGATACTGAACGCAGTGAGTGGACTCGGTTCTTTCGCGTTTCTGAGTCACTCAACTCGATGATGCTGGACTTGGGGCCGTTCTCGAGCGAGAACTTCGACCCGAAGAAATGGATCAACGCGGCGTGCCAGAGCCGGCACCCGCAGGAGCCGCTGGACAAGCACATGGTGGACTTGGAGATGAAGCTCCAGATGCTATCGGAGGAGATCGCCGCCTCGCTCGAGGAGCAGAGCGCCGCCGCGCTCCTCCGCATCCCCCGTGCCACCCGCGACGTCATCCGCCTCCGCGACGACGCCGTTTCTCTCCGCTCCGCCGTCTCCGGTATCCTCCAGAAGCTCAAGAAGGTACGCGAAGTCACCGAATCATATGTTCTTATGCTTCTATGATAATTGCGATTCGCGCGCGCAAATTTGGGATCAGATCGGGAGTTTCATGGTTTGTCTCGATTTCTTATTGGGCTGAAGGATGAATCGTGTATATGTCACTGCATAGCGGTTTGCATGTGGTTTTGATTTCTTTTGTTCCAAGTTATAGATCTTTGAGCTGGGTAACTTGTGATGAATTATGCACCATAACATATGCATTGAGATCTGGCTGGGAGCAAGCACATGCTGATTTGGTTATAGTAGTGCTTTAAGGGAATATTGCTTTACATTATGAATATAATTGTCATATGCTTATTGTGTTCTGATTTAGAGTTGTATAAGATTTGTATTTCATTCTAGCAATGCAGGAAAACAGAGATTTTGTTTTTTTTCATGGAATAGAGATGTTTCTCTGGTTTTTGTGGTGCTTGACCGACAAATGACAAATGTTCCCAGTCGGGTTCTTTATCTGCTCAATGTGATTGATTGGTTTTTGTTGCATTGATTGATGTCACCTTTGTTTGTTTTGCTTATGTGTTTTAGTTTGTAAGAAAATATCTGCTCTTCTTCTGTGTAATCCAACTATTTTCCTACATAGAAGGAAACCTGTGTTTTTTTTTTTGGGCATCCTGCTCACTTGTTGTGGAAAGGTTGGATTTATGTGTGAGAAGATATGCACTCTCACTTTTTTCTCTTCCTCAATTTTTATTTTCTTATAGGCAGAGGGTTCATCAGCTGAATCTATAGCAGCCCTCGCTAAAGTTGACATAGTCAAGCAAAGGATGGAAGCTGCTTATGAGACATTGCAGGTAGACATTGTCGATTTTCACTTTTACAAGTTCATTTTGATGTTGGCTCAATGAGATAACAAGGCAAACTCTCTTTTGCATTTTAATGACAGGATGCTGCTGGACTAACTCAGTTAAGTTCAACTGTGGAGGATGTATTTGCTAGTGGTGATCTCCCTCGTGCTGCAGAAACTCTGGCTAACATGAGACATTGCTTATCTGCTGTTGGGGAGGTACTAGTTTTCCCCTTTGGTTATTTGTTAAGTGTATGAGCCTATGAGGTTTTACTTTTACCAGATGATTTTATTTTTTTGGGGCGGGGGTTGGCTCAACCTATCTAGTGAGAAAAGGTTTGGTTTTTGTTGTTGATTTGACCTACCTGCATTCCCTTCTTTAGGTTGCTGAATTTGCCAACATTAGAAAGCAACTTGAAGTCTTGGAGGATAGGCTAGACAAGATGGTGCAGCCTCGTCTTACAGATGCATTGTCGAATCGCAAGGTACTTAGTAGAACTATTTTGAAAACATGTTCCTATGCCTTATGATTAACAGTTTATCCCTTGTCTTAGTTCTTATTGTTGTTATTCAGGTTGATGCTGCTCAAGATTTGCGGGGAATTCTTATTAGAATTGGAAGGTTTAAGTCTTTAGAATCACAATACACAAAGGTTCACCTAAAACCAATAAAGCAGCTTTGGGAAGATTTTGACCCAAGATCTAACAAGTCTGCAAATGAGAAGAACGAAATGGAGAGAACATCAAGTGGTGACTTTCAGTCAGTCTCTCCTACAATATCATTCTCCAGTTGGTTGCCAAGCTTTTATGATGAGCTACTACTTTATCTTGAACAAGAATGGAAATGGTACTGTTTGCAGTGTGACTTCCATTGTTTTAACTGTTGAACAAATGATTGATTACAATACTGCTAACAATATGTCGTCATTACATACATTTTTTTTGGTTCACTTCTGAGTCATGTTATTTTTCAAGTTTCTTCACTTTCAAAGTGGTTAAATTACCAAATAAAAGTGCACTCAAACCTTGGTGCTATTGAATTTTAATTATCCATGTCGGCCTACTGAAAAGATCAGCTAGCATAAAATGACATTAAGTAAATTTGCAAATTTCTGCAGTGTCATAAAAACACTTCATTTGAGCTGTTGCTTGCAGGTGTATGATTGCTTTTCCTGAAGATTATAAAACTCTTGTTCCAAGGCTACTAAGTGAGATTATGATGGCTATAGGAGCCAGTTTCATATCTCATATCAACCTTGCCATTGAAGATGCTGTTCCAGAAACAAAAGCACTGGCTAAAGGTTGTTCTTAGATGTTTTAAATAGTTTCCTGCCTGAGAAAAATGGTGGTTTTTTTTAATGTACATTTTATATATATCGTTACATGTAAATATGATAGAGCTTTTCATTATATAATAATTATTGCTGGTGTTTTTAAAGTGATAATGGTATTTAAAGAACAGCACATCAGGCTGTTTCTTTTATGTAGGTAAAGTAGTTATAGCCGCAGAGGTGCTCTACGGAGAGCTACTCTTGTAATTTCTTCTCTCTCTACAAATGACCTATCCATTTTTATTTAGGGAGGCTTTTCTCGGAGAAACCTGAGATTTTAAGTTTAGAACTGTGGTAAAAAGTTTGAGATAACTACCACTTTTAACTGTTTTGCTTTATCCTTTGTTTTTAACTCTATTAAGATAAGATAATGATATATTAGCTCATAAATATTTGTAGGCTTATTAGATATCTTATCGGGAGATATGCAAAAGGGTATAAAGATTCAGACAAAGCATCTAGAGGTCTTGATTGAGTTGCACAACATGACGGGGACATTTGCTAGGAATATTCAACACTTATTTTCTGATTCTGATGTCCGGGTTTTAATGGATGTGCTGAAAGCTGTGTACTTGCCATATGAATCATTTAAACAGAGGTAAAAACTTATTGTTAAAGCTTGTTTTTAAAAGCATAATTTGAAAACTTTGATAAATTATGCTTGTTTGATTATGCCATTTGGTTTATGGCCTCTGTATTATGGATGAATTAGGTGGAATCATGGGAAAGAATATCATCTCTTAAATATCTTTGTCAAAAATTAGAAAAATAAATAGGCATAGAAAATTAAATGTTAATAATGACGGGGCTTTCTGGCTGATCTCTTGGTTTGTCATACATATAAAAAGTCCTTTTCCAATCCTTAGAAATACCCGTATTTTTAATTACTCTCTAATTATGTATTGGGCATATCTTACAGGTATGGACAATTGGAGCGTGCCATCCTCTCCTCGGAGATTGCAGGAGTAGATTTAAGAGGAGCTGTTATTCGAGGGGTGGGAGCCCAAGGAGTTGAACTCAGTGAAACAGTTCGCAGGATGGAGGAGTCTATTCCGCGAGTTATTATACTTCTTGAAGCAGCTGTAGAGAGATGCATCAACTTCACTGGAGGTTCTGAGGCAGATGAGCTAATTCTTGCCCTTGATGACATAATGTTACAATATATTTCCACTCTCCAAGAAACTCTCAAGTCACTCAGAACTGTTTGTGGTGTGGATTATGGTAGTGATGGCACTCTAAAGAAGGAGATGGAGAAGAAGGATGGAAACCAAAATGCACGGAGAGTTGATTTGATCTCAAATGAAGAGGAATGGTCTATAGTCCAAGGGGCATTGCAGATCCTGACTGTTGCAGATACTTTGACTGGCAGGTCTTCTGTCTTTGAAGCATCTTTAAGAGCTACTCTTACTAGATTGAGCACAAGTCTCTCTTTTTCAGTATTTGGTTCAAGTTTAGACCAAAACCAGAGGATAAGTAATAATGAAGATGGGGAGCCATCTTTTGGTGGAAGGGCTGCCTTGGATATGGCAGCTGTGCGACTGGTTGATGTGCCTGAGAAGGCCAGGAAACTCTTTAACCTTTTGAATCAGGTATATATTAGTTATACTGTGATCTCATTGTTTTAATATGTTCTAGTTTGGAAGTAGATGCAAGGGAGTGGGGTTAGTATTCATATATTGAGAATGGGGGAAGCCTGAAAAATATAATGCCTATTTCCATGCCCAGGCCTCTTGCTATGTATTCGCCTACATACTTTGTTTTGTACTCGTCATTTTGGATGTATTTCTTCTGTCTTTTGTTCTCTGGCATTGGATAAAATGCCTCCTCTTCTTCCTTTTTTTTTTTTTTTTTGGCAGTCTAAAGATCCCCGATTTCATGCACTTCCCCTTGCATCTCAAAGAGTTGCAGCATTTGCAGACACAGTGAATGAACTCGTATATGACGTCCTCATATCTAAAGTACGGCAACGCCTCAGTGATGTGTCCCGTTTGCCAATTTGGTCATCAGCAGAGGAGCAAACTGCTTTCCCTCTTCCTACCTTCAGTGCATATCCGCAATCCTATGTGACCAATGTTGGTGAATACCTTCTTACTTTACCCCAACAGTTGGAGCCACTTGCTGAGGGAATCTCTAGTGGTGAAAACAATGATGAAGCTCAGTTCTTTGCAACTGAATGGATGTTCAAGGTAACTCATACTCTAGCATTCATTGAGCAATTTTCTTTTTTCTTTTTTTGCCCTTTTTTTTTCCTATGATATTGTATCCATGATATAGCATCCATAGAGCGACATTTCTTCCAATTTGATTTGGATGCTTCAGCTTGAAGCTAATATTCTCAATTGACACAGTATCAACTGGGTCTCTGCTTAGATATGCAAGCATGAACTCAACATTGGGCCTTAGAGATACTCAACTAGTTTGAAACATTTGTCCGTTGAACACAAACTTTCCTTTTCTAATGCTGCAGCTGAAAATGTTCCCAATTCCCATAATGTTAGAAAGATATGAATAGGTTTTTAAGTTTCCCACTTGGCCATCCCACACATGTAGGTGGATGCAATGATTTATTTGGGCTAGTGAACAAAATATCGATTATTTGAGAATTTCTGTGACTGTACATATGAAATAACATCCAATGACCCAAACTTTTTCTGTTGATTGTGTGAAATATTAGGTTGCAGAGGGTGCAACAGCACTTTACATAGAGCAATTGCGTGGTATTCAGCACATTTCAGATCGTGGAGCAGCACAGCTTTCAGTTGACATTGAGTACCTTAGTAATGTGCTTTCGGCTTTGTCAATGCCAATCCCTCCAGTTTTGGCTACATTCCAGAGTTGTCTTTCTACTTCAAGAGACCAGTTAAAAGATCTTCTAAAGACAGATTCAGCAAACCTAGATATGCCAACAGCAAACCTTGTGTGTAAGATGCGGCGCCTGAATTTAGATTCATAATTTTTCCTTACAAACCGCTAGCTATTGAGCTCTTACACCCCCTCCCCATTTCAGACATGTTTTTTGGTTTGCAGAGGACATTCTTTTACTTCGGCCATACCTGCTAGCAGTTTTTTTTGTTTAGGGTGAACATATCTTACCTGCATATTGAATTTTTAACTAGTAACAAGCAGCATGCAATCTGCATATCATGTATAGTATATCGGAGAGAAGATTAGTCTGTCGGAAAATAATGTATTACTGATCAGTTTTCTATCCCGTTTGTGCTTGAAGTTAATCTGCTTAGATGCAGCTCATGGGTGAGAGTAATCGTCCATATCTCATCTCCTTTTGCTTGTATTTTATACAAGACGCCTGTTTTTCGTCAAATGTTATCAAGGTTTCTTTTGTTTTGTCCTAGTTTTTTTTCTTCTTCTTAGCAATGGTCATTTGGCACATACGAATCCTTCTAGTGTTTTTCTTTGAAATTCAAAATATAGAAACTACCAACTGTTTTCTTGACAGAGTAACACTTTTTATTCCACAATCTCCCCTTGTTTGTTCGGTTTCCGATTTCCTACCCCTGGAAATAACACGATACTTCAAATTTATTCAAACAAGATACCGTTTACATTTGCATCTTTCTCTAATTGAGTTGTTCATTTTTTTTTATTTAACCCGCATAGCACTGTTTTCCCTTGCATTTGAGATAACGAAGAAAATTAAGAGCGGCAGAAGAAAACAGAAAATAATCCCGCGTTTTGTATATATGGTTGTTCATTGGTTATGGAGAATCATTACAATATCCGTACACACTTGAAACACTTGCTATTTATTCTAAGGACATTGACTCATCCATCTTCAATCCAATTCTCAAAAAATATTCTTAACACCTTTATTTGCAAACATTTATGCGTTACATCATTTCAAGACTTGCATTTAATACCTGAAAAATAGCAGCTTACATACAAGGGGAAGAGTCTTGAGCATGAAAGAAAAGGAAATAAAACAAAGCTTTGTCGCTGCTCAAAATCGCTCATTTTATTAGTTTGAATGTTACACAATCTTTAGTAATCAAAAGTGACTCATCGAATATTACAATCTTTCATTCTCAAAACGTGAGTGATCACAGTGAAAATTGACAGCAATTCTGAATAAATTTTACCTGCCATGTAGCGAATTCAAATCTTGGAGTAGCCACTTTAAGAAATGTTTTACCTAACCACCACTATAACCCAAAATTGCTACTAGAACAGTTCCTAAGACACTGTTAAAATCTCACAAGGGTTGGCAAAACAAATTTAAAGATTATTTTCTCCACATAAGAGGCGTCATGTGCTTAGTTTATTTTCCTGCACATATCATGTTCAGAAACAATCTATAACCAATAAAAACCATAGGAATATTTATGTTCCTGAACACTAAATTAGACACACTTGTCCAGAGGTGAGAGCCATTTACCTCCCAAGGCCACAGAGAAGAACAGGTTGTACGTTTGTTCACAACAGGAGGCGTCATGCATCCTAGTTCGCGGATAGTTTTTCATGCAAATGGTATAGAATGCCTCAGCAAAGACAAAAAATTCCTGTATTTTTCAGTCCTTTGAATTATCAACTCAAACAGCACTGTGAAGATCAATTATTACATCTTTTACATGTGGTTATAGATCAAGTATATATTTTCTTTATTTAGTATAGCTGGTTACTTATACAAAAACAAGTCTTTTCCACTAAGCCACATTGGCTACATGAATCAAATGATAATTGTAAACTACTTACTTAAGAGTGGACTAGATGAACTCATCCTTTTCCCATGGGTTAGGGTTAGGCCGGGCCCTTGTTTAGTGGAGGTTAGCAATTTGCAGGCCTAACCTAAGCATTCTTCATATACTTAGAGTCCGAAAATAATAAATCTCAATAATTTATTAGGTTAACTTGTACGAAAGGCATAAATTGATTTGTATTAAAAGATTTAAAATTAATTTTCACTTAAACTAAATGAATGTTTCAAAATGATTTGAGTGAACTCTAAAGAGAAATACATAACAATTTAAGTAATTAATTTGGATTTTTTCAAGCTTGCAGCTCAGCCAATCATGGCGTGAAGAGTAGGGCCAAAATCAGTATTTGCTTCAATTTTCTTAGCATACCCCACAAATTTTGTAAGTTATTTGTGCCGAATCAACAAACTCGGCCTATTTAGACACTTCTACCCATGGGAACTTGTATCTAGAATGGATATCAGGAATCTAGAGCATAAAGAGGTAGGAAGCTCATCTAGAATGACATAAGGAGTCTAAGGAATAGAGTTAGTTCTCCATTCAATATGTCATGGTGTTAGATGATATCGTGCCATAAATATATTATAAATACGACACCATGGACTTGGGAGATTACTAGTAACAAATTTGGTATGATTACCTATAGCTTCTAAACCGTAGCCTTCGGAATGTAGCTCAATGTCAAATGCATGTCAGAATAAGCAGCATTTTAAACCCTGTGCAGGTTTATATCAACTTAAGAACCAAAAGTAATGAAACAAAAAGGAAAATGGGAACCAAACAACATTTCTATGATGAACAAATATCAATCCATTTGTCTCAGGGTGAAAGATTCACAAGTTACCTCAAAACAAGAGAAAACCATCCCCCTCGGCAGCAATGACAATCATGCATCTAATTTTGTCTCTGACATCTTAAATCGGTCAAATGATTTCTAGAAAATACGAGTAAAGAAAGACTACACACACTATTTCAGAGATGGATCATGCAAAACAGATTGTAAGAAAAGTTACAACGGTAAAATACCTACCTCAACCCTTTTCTCCATTAATAATATTGATGGAAGGGAGACTGTATGGTCTCAACAAAGCTCTGAGATGGAACAAAAATAAATTCACCCTTGATGATGAGAAAGCTCAAGACTCCAAAAGCACATATTTATGTAAGTCTTGGGATATTAAGGTCTACCTCTTTAAAATTAGAATTCTGACATCTATCAAGAAATCCCACAAATTTGAGAAACTGGACTTCAGGAATGCCTTCTGTAGCTATGCCTAACAGGGGAGCGTGATCTGCTCCGGTATCTGTCTCTGCCACCATTTCTTCCATTCCTCAACCTAGAATCCATCCCCCTTCCCCCATCTCGATTACCTCTAACATCCTGCTCCCGAGACCTTTCACGATCTGAGTCTCTATCTCTATACCTATCCCGCTCCCTATCTCGATCTTTATCACGATGCCTGTCCCTGTCACTTGAATCACTTCGTTGTCTTCTCTCAGAGTCCTTCTCCCTCCGTTTCCTTCGCTCTTCTGCCTCTTTTTCCCGAGCTAATTTTTCTTCTTCAATAGCCTTCTCTTTAGCAGCCTGAAACACGGTATCAACTATCAACATATGTAAATATATAATAAATAAATAAATAATCATTTTATAAATTTTAATGTGCACATTAGTTCTGGACAATAAAATTCACCTTGTACTCAGCTATGAAGTCGCGGACCATGCCATAACCAACATGCTGCTTCCCTGTGATATGGGACTGAGTCCTTTCTGCAGCATCATTTGCCACAAGAAAAGAACCACACGTCTCACAGAGTGCCATCTTCTTCTCCTGAGCAAGCATCAATACCTTCTCATTTTGAGGTTGTGCTAAGGCAGTCTTCTCAGCATTAAGTGTCTCCACCTGTAACAGAAAGTTAAAAGGAAAATTGAATGTCAAACTTAAAGCTGTTCAGAACTGTCAAAGATAAACCTTTATAAGTTTGTATAGATAATTGAGGCCATAGAAACTTGATAAATCAATCAATAGCAAATGCATGGGAAGAAAGGTTTTGCGTCATCTCCAGCACCTTTCTCATAAGAGCTTCAGCTTCATCAACCTTCCCAGCTTCACCAAGAGACTCAACTTGCTCCAAAAGATTCTTTATTTTCTCCTCCAGCACAGATAGCTGTACAGACTTTTCAACTGTCAGTGGAGGTGGAGGTGCGGGCTCCACCTCTTGAGCAAGACGTTCTCGTCCACGTCTTACTCTTCTATCCAAGTCCATTACCTGTGATTATTGCCAGAAAAATGATTCATCAACATATAAAGAAGAATAAATTCCTTCGAGTGTTGGGATGGGATGGCAATAGGTAGGTAGCCTACCAGTTTCTCACAAAATTGAGCAAGTTCAGCTTCAAATTTGGGTACGTACGCATCGTGTCTTGGGGACTTCTCAAAGCTGAAGTGAGTCACGTCAATATCATTGTAAAACCCATTAAAGCTGAACTCAACCGTACAATTATAAAATAATGTAAAAAACAATGCACTGAGATTTCTGCTTCCATCTATCAGCATATCTTGTTATCACAAGTACACGTGACAAAGTAAAATTTGCACAGGATATCATAGACGTATGCAAGGAAGCAAATTAAGGTACATGTATATTGACTGAATGGCCATGGGCATATCTGGCTGTCACATGTTCATGCAGACTTTATGTTTAACAATCAGAAACATAATAGTTTCCTTAAAGATTTATTAAGCAACAATTGCAGCAAGAAATTTCACACATCCCACCATTAGAAATCTCATAATGTTCATTAACAAAACACATAATCATATATGAATAAATCTACTAGTTCACCTTTCTTTCAACTTTTGGTCATGTATTCTCGGGCAAGGTCCTGCATCAGTTTAATGCAGAAAAAACAATAATTAATAACTGTACAGAAGTTCCGTATGGTTGCCAATTCAACAACCATGATAAGAACCTTCCTCTAAACAAATTTCTTATGAATTAATTCACAAAGACACAAAACAGAACACTACAAATTGAAGTCACTACTTCTTTAATTTTATTATTAGGATTTCATTTATGTGTTCCCTTAAATGTTAAGGAACAAAAAATACAAAATATTAAATAAAAAGCAAAAGTTAATATCGTGAAAATATACAAAAAGGTACCAATGTCTTCTTTAACTAAATAGGCAGATTCGATACAGTGTAATAAATGCTTTCTTTTTTACAGAACTATATCGTGCGCAACCGCACAACTCTTACAAATGTCTTGGCCCAGTAATAACTGAGGAGAAAAAATGGGTTTGTCGTTGCATATGGATAGTTTACAAGGGTAGGACAGTTATTTACAGCACTGCAATATCACATGTTGACAAGTTTATCGAACGAATCTAATACATAAAGCGGCCCAGTAATAGTTGAGGAGAAAAAATGGGTCGCAGCTATATATGATACACGGGTAGTATGGTTTTATAAAAGCACAGCAAATCATGTGCAAAGAAGTTTAACAAATGAGTCTTACAAACGACACAGCCCAGATGACGCGGCCCAGTAATAACCGAGGAGAAAAAATGGATTCAGAGCAACAAATGGATACACAGGTAGGATAGTTTCTTTTACAGCATTGCAATATTATGTGGCAAGAAGTTTATTACACAAATCATACAAAAGAAGTGGCTCGGGTATACGTGGCCCAGTAATAATTCATGAGACAAAACACAATTACATACAGAGTGTTTGCCGTGTTTGCCTTGTATTCGCAGTTCATTACTTATGGAAATTTGCAGCAAATAGCATGGTTTATGTCTTAGTTTTTTGCTATTTAACCTGTTCCCTAAGACACACATTAACAAGAATCCATTACAGGAAATAACACATTATAGTTGAATTTTACATGACATATAATCCAAATTTCATGATTTGTAATAGAATTGAAGCAACTGCAATAAAAATTGAAAACTCACCGAGATCACTGCGCGTGTTGACAAAGAGATCGTGAGGGCAAAACCGCACCATGTAGAATCCACAAACTTCCTTATCGTCCCATGAGACTTCCTTGTAACCCTTCCTCTCTTCCTCCGTCAAGTTGCGAGCTAAATTTTAACACAACAAGAAGAAAACGCACAACAAATTCATCAACTCTGAAGCTTCAAATTTCGATTCTCCATTTGAAAAAAAAACAGTTTAAAAACGAATTCAGCTTAGGAACAAAAAACAACTGAACAAAAATGTGGTACCTGCACCCATGAGTTCGTCGAGCAGAGCTCTCTGAGCGTCCATGGCCACCAGATGAGTGAGAAGAATGGGAAACCCTAATTGGTCACAGGATGAGCTGAGAGAGATTTGGGAATTTTGTTATAGTCTAGGGTTTGCAAAGAAGCGATTGATTACGTGAAGACAAGTTAAAGAACGAGATTTCTTTTCTTTTCTTTTTTTCTTTTCTCCCTCATTGGTACGTAATATTTTTTTTTTTTATGCATCATTTAGTGCGTAATATTTTCTATGATATTTTTTTTATGAATCTAATTAATACATTAATTTCGTTATGAAACTATTGATAATCACTTTTATTGAAGTGGTTTCATGATAATCTTTGACACAATATATATAAATTTATGTGGTTACTACTAAAATTATAATTTAAATAAAAATATAAATATAAAACTCAGGTTACAATTAAAATCTTATTTTAAAAAAAATCTATGAAAGGATTATCTTATATGGTATCATTTTGGACACCGATTGAATATTTTTTAATATGCTTAATTAAAGGTCAAATATTACATGACATGGAGAGTCAAACACAACTTTAAACTCTTTAGCACAAATGTAAGATAATTATTAGGTTATAAAATTAATCATTAATTTTTTTGGTATCGTTATCTTTTGGGTACTACATTATCTTATCTTTTAGTAAGTTGCTTAAAATAACTATTTTTATGTTATGAGCATATTTTTTTAATTTTTTAATTTTGACGAGCATTTAGTAATGTTATATATTCGCTCAATTTGCATCCACCTATACATACACTTCATATTAAATACGTTTGAGTCCACTACGAATAGCTACTCACGCACAGATCCTTACTCTACACATAAACGCGCGTGCACATGCGATTTACCTTTTCTCAATTTTCATTTGCGTACACAAACTTTATAAGCATATGTGCACAAACATTATGTAGTAGAATGCACAAACATTACTCGCTTATGTGCACAAACCTTCACATAGACCATACATTCCAGAATTCATTAGATTCTTTGATGCACAAACTTTATGTAATAGAATGTACAAACATTGCACACTTATTTGCACAAACCTTTACATAGATCATACATTCCATAATTCATTAAGCTCTTGTATGCACAAACTTTATAAGCATTTGTGCACAAAATTTATGTAGTAGAATGCACAAACATTACTTGCTTATGTTCACAAACCTTTACATGGACCATACATTTAAGAATTCATTAGACTCTTTGATGCGCAAACTTTATAAGCATTTGTACACAAACTTTATGTAGTAAAATGCACAAACATTACACGCTTATGTGCACACACTTTTACATGCACCATACATTCTATAATTCATTAGACTCTTGGATGTATAAACTTTATAAGCATTTGTGCACAAACTTTATGTAGTAGAATGCACAAACATTATTCACTTATATTCACAAACCTTTACATGGACCATATATTCCAGAATTCACTAGATTCTTTGATGCACAAACTTTATAAGCATTTGTGCACAAACTTTATGTAGTAGAATGCACAAACATTATTCACTTATATTCACAAACCTTTACATGGACCATATATTCCAGAATTCACTAGATTCTTTGATGCACAAACTTTATAAGCATTTGTGCACAAACTTTATGTAGTAGAATGCACAAACATCACGCGCTCATGTTTACAAGTATGACATTTCACAAGTAATTATCTACTCAAGCATTTATAACAGGTAAACCATCATTATTAAAGGTAGACTTCATCCAGTTTGACAGAAAACCAACCTTTTTATTATCTTAATATCATTTTAATCAATTTTCACATGATAGGAGGATGCCAATAATGAAAAGATGAGAGGATGACGATGATGAGAGGACGACGACAATGACGAGAATAAAAGTGATAGAACGAGGACGAGGAGAATGACGATGATGGAAAACGATGACAGAAACAAGTTCGTGATTGGGCGCGCATTGTTTATGATTTTGAGAACTGTACGTGAGACGTATTTTGATCATTAATTATGTATAATTGGAGAATATATGTACAGATAGATGCAAATTGAGTGTACATAAATCATTTCCGTCTATTTTATTTGCCATCTTTGGTTTTTGTTTAGTTTCATTTTTGGTTTTTTCTTTTTATCGTCTTCTCTTTTGGATTTTTCTGTAGTTCTCTTTATCGTTGCATTGAAATTAGAGACTTTGAGAGAAATACGGGAACAAAAAATTATTGTATTTTCTATATTTTGTTGAAGCTGAGATAGAGAGAATTAAAAAAATTGCTTGATATGACACAAAATTAGAACTGCGGAACATAAATTTTCTCTATCTCATTATTTTGTCTCTAGTACCAAACTTTGTGTGCACCACGTGGAACTGCATTGGCTCTTCAACTACAAAATTGGGTAGTGGGCCTGATAATGGGTATAAAATATTTTGGGATTTTCAACTATCTCGGGCTCATACCAAAAATTAGTTTATTCGGCCGTTCGGATAATTTCATAGGACATATATGCCTTTCTTCCTCTGGCCCAGTTAACGTACCCCCACAAACTCGTTAATGATTCCAGGGATAAAAAAGACACTAGAAGCAACTAGCAAGCAGCAGATAACAACAAAACCAAGCGTCATAAATCCCTACACAAAATTCCAATGACACTAAAACAAAATATATGGTGCCACAAACCAAAACAAAGTCCAACCACAAACCTCTCATCCAAGAAAACTACACACCAATCTTCTGTGACTCTAGTTAAAAACATTTCTAAATACAGTCTATATGAAACAACATAACACATTGAGCTAGTTCACACAATCAATTCCTCCAACAATGAATGACACAGTGGACAAATTGGTAATCTTTCTAGCAAAGAGAGATGGCATAGACAAGCTTGTGAAAACGTTCCAATACGTCTCAAAGCTTGTAAATTTCCATGTTGAATCCACCAATCCAAACATGGCCTTAAGGTTCAAGCAATGGGAAGTGGCCTCAGGGCTAAGCAGGAAGGCTTTCAGAACGGGAAGGTTCCTAACAGGATTCAATGCCTTAAGAAGAAATCCAGGTTCCACAAACACACTAAGGCTACTAGCACTTCTTTCCAATTCTGGTGAAATGGTTTATTTCTTCTTTGACCACTTTCTCTGGCTCTCAAGGATTGGAACAATTGATCCAAAATTGGCTAAGAAGATGAGTTTTATTTCGGCATTTGGTGAGTCAGTGGGGTATGTTTTTTTCATAATTGCTGATTTCATTTTGATGAGAGAAGGGTTAATCGCGGAGCGAAAGATTAGGCGAAGCTTGAAGGAGAAGAAATCGGAAGACGAAGAAATTAAGAGAGAAAATAATGAGATTTCGAAAATAAGGGGTGACAGAGTAATGAGGCTAATGGCAGTGGCGGCAAACGTCGCGGATTTGATCATAGCGTTGGCGGAAATCGAGCCGAACCCGTTCTGCAACCACACTGTCACACTTGGCATTAGTGGCTTGGTTTCTGCTTGGGCTGGCTGGTATAGAAATTGGCCCTCATAAAACACTAATTTTTTTCTCGCATATGAATGGATATTTATAATTTACCTTGCTTGTTATAAACTCGTTTGTTATTGCTGGTTTTTTTTTTTTTCCTTTAATGTAATAATCTTTTTGGAGACAACATTACTTGAGAGCGTATAAAAACTCAAGGCCACTTTTTTTTTAAGATTTGAATTCGTTATCTCTAATTATGAAACGACAATTTTATTATTACATTTTTAAAGACACTTATATTTTAATAAAAAAGTGAGTAGGAATAGTATAATTTATACCACTATATAAATACAGCCTATCAAATACATTATAAAGAAAATGCCAAAGATGCCCCTAAAAAATATTCATTAATCAAATGACTGGCTAAGCATGACAAATAGCACTTGGCTATGACAATCCTTTTCCAAGTTTCATGGTAATTTGCATCAGTACTATATACTTATACATAGAGTCTGATTGGAAGATTAAGTAAAAATAGTGGTTATTACTTATTTCAAGCCAGCTTATTGGCATACACCAAATTATGGTTCTAAGAAAGAGAACTACTTCCATGGCATTCTTTTTTTTATTTATCTTTAATTATTGATATTCAATTCACTTTTAGTCTATTAATTACGTCTTAACTTAAAAAATGAAGAGCCTATTTAAGGGAGAGACTTCTCCCTATATAAATTGTTCAATTCTCAATACTTAAATTTGAGATTTTTTTAATTAACAACGGGCATAAAGCCCAAACTATAAAGAAATTACTTTATGGGGATAACCTATACAATTATATCCACACAGAAGTTGGATTCCTTGTGTATGTGGTTAAACTCAATAGACCTATCCCCCAAAGCAAGCTCACAAATGGCGCAACAAGAGAGACGCTAGAGTGGGTAAAAATAATGGCATCCCGACAAAAAGTAATTGCACAACTAGAGTCAGTCTCTACCAAAATCTTAGTGTAACCCAAAGAGTGGGTTAATCGGAGGCCATAGAAATTAGAATGTGTGATGTGGTGATAATTCACTTTATTCTTTAATCATATTCATGTGGGTTTGATTTTCGTCTATGAGAATGTAAAAATATTTTTTAACTAACAATTTATCACTTTGTGTAAGTTCAATTAATGTAAAAGAATTAATCGTTGTTGTCAATAGTATACACCATGAATGCACAAAATAAAACTAGAGATCATAGATGAGTGAATTTAAGATTATTAGTTAAAGAGTTGAAACTCCTTACAATTCTAATGTTTCAATATAATTTCTATTGCACTGCTATAGGTGGAACACAACACAAGTTACAACCTATGAAAAAATAGAATAATTTTCCGTTTTAATTAACTATCATTATATTACTAATTTTAAAAATAAATAATTATCAAGTTTTATAAAAAAATATAGTTTTGATCCTTCTTAATAAAATTAATTTTACATAATTTAACAAAAGATCAATTGATGAGTAAAATATATACATCTTAAATATATTTTAACTATTGAATGAAAAAAAAAGTAGATACATCTTGAAATTTACAAAAATAATTAATTTTTACTTTATATCCATTGCTATTAAAAAAAAGGGGGGTAATTTACCAAAAAAGTGAAAAGTAAAAAAAACTTATAAGGAAAATTACCATGTTAACCTTGGGACAAAGAAACGGATTCGGCGGTTAAGTCAAAACCAGTGCGCCTCCAGAGCTGGTTTCCTCGCTTCTTCTTCGCTCCCTGAATTCCCGATTCCAACATTCATCGCAGGTTTCCCCCCTCAATCCCTCAGATCTAGAGCGTTTCTTTAATTTTTATATTTTCTTTCATTTTCTCGGCATCGAAACACCGTTAATTTTCTTCTGATCTATTTTTTTTGGGTGGGTGGGGGGGTGTTTGGTGAGGTTAGATTCAGATGATGGAGGAAAGGAATGAATCGCGTTACGTGAAGTTGACCAAAGATCAGGTTCCTCTTGAAGATATCACCCCTGGTGAGCTCAATCAGCCAATTGAGGTTCCTCAGGTCAGATTTCTTTTCTCTTCAATTTATCGTTTCTTTGTTGCATTTTGCTCTTTGATTATTATTATTCGGTTTATGTTATTTTCTACGTACAATCTGAACCTAATTCTACTGTTAATTGTAAGTGGCAAAAGGCAAACAGAGTTTTTTCAATTGCAGGGATAGATAGATCAGGAGACTGTGTTAATTGGAAACAATTTCAGATACTGAATCTCATTAGTTTTCTCTTCAAATCGAAATGCTGCTTGACCTTGAGGCTTGAAATTTGATTTGGTTAATTTACCCCCCAAAAAAATGAAATTGATTATTATTAGTATGTGAATGTGAGTGTGAGTGGTGGGGTGTATCACAATGTGCAACGCTGCTGTGAACTTGACTTAGAGGAATTAGTTATCCTGTTTTTGTGTTAAATTAAAAAGAAAAAAATGTCACTTAATTTGTGTGTCAAAGCCAATATCGGTAAGAACTTGCGCAGGTGTTTCTGTGAGGTTCTGTGTGTTTTTCTTTAATATAAGTAGATACATATTTGCTTGTGGTTTTTGGTACTGTGCAGTTGGCCGTTCGCAAGTGCCCTGAATGTAGACAGCCTCTACCTGAAAGCTATTCACCTCCTGCAGATGAACCTTGGACGTCTGGGATCTTCGGATGCACTGAAGATAGGGAAAGTTGTAAGTTAATGCTTGACCAAGCTCTCAAGTTGTACTTATAGTCTGGGTGTTAGATTAGTCGGCTGATATTTGAGACTAATGGTCAGTAAATAACCTAGTGCGTGTGTGTGTGTGTGTGTTGTAGTGTAATTTTTTCCAAGTAATATGATTTAAACTCAGCCTTTATACGGCTAGAATGCAGATCCATGAATCCATTGAATGCTAACTAGTTGGCAGAGACTAAATTACAGAGCGAGCATATCACATGAAAATTAATTGAAAACTTTCTCTGGCCAACTATTACTATTGAAATCTCTTCATGCTTTATATGACCAATTGTGGTCAGACCATGCCTATAGTTCAATATAAAGGATTTATATGTATGGCTATGGTAGAAGTTTGTGCCTTGCAGTGAATCAGTGACATTTAGACACACTGTAGTGGAAAATTGCTTCCTATTTATATTGTTTCCTCCTTCATTGCAGGCCTGACAGGACTGTTTTGTCCTTGTGTATTATTTGGGCGCAACGTAGAAAGCATGAGAGAAGATGACACTCCCTGGACTGGTCCATGCATTTGTCATGCCATTTTTGTTGAAGGCGGCATTGCTCTGGCAATAGCCACCTTAGCTGCAGGTTCCATCTTTCCTGCTATTGACCCGCGGACAACATTTCTCATTTGTGAGGGTTTATTTTTTACATGGTGGATGTGTGGCATTTACACTGGTCAAGTTCGCCACAATTTACAGAAGAAATATCACTTGAAGGTAATTCTTTTTCACATGAACAGGTCGTCCAAATCAAAGCTAGACTTGTATATATCAAGTACCCGGTACCAATTAATATGGTGTCTCAATTCTGCTTGCTTCGGATTGGTAATGTAGAATTGGTTGCATGTTAAAAGTCATGTTGTTCTGCAGGATTATGTTCTATTACAAATCCTATCTTCATTTTTTTTATGCAAATACTATAATTGCATATTTTGATTCTATGAACTATTTAATTGGAAAGGAAACAAACATGGGCTTGCTGGTCTGTAATTAGGTATCTAAGTATGAACACCTGAGAAACTTTTGGTGTTGTCGTCTCTTTTTCAATGCTACAAGACTACCTGCATTGGGAGGAAGCTAATGCTAATGCTGTTTTTGTTGCGTTGTATTTCATCTTTACCCTTCTCTGGCGGCACTAGTAGTAGTAGTCTCTCTTTTACAGTTTCACAGTTTGCATCAGAATAGTCGTACATGATTTCCTTTAATTCTTGTTATGTTATTACATAAACCTTTTTTTTAAGATTTGCTTGCTTGCTTATTTTCTGTTACTGCAGAACTCTCCTTGTAATGCATGTTGTGTGCACTGCTGCTTGCACTGGTGTGCCTTGTGTCAGGAGCACAGGGAGATGAAAGGAAGGCTCTCAGACAATCTTTTCTCAGAAATGACAATTGTGAACCCTCCTCCCACTCAAGAGATGACTTCCACCACTGATGATCACAACAAGGGAAACCCTGAAACATCATCTTCAGCTAACAACAACAGTGACCATACTCATTTAGAAATGCAGGCCATATAGGATATACAAAAAAAAGTGAATTTTGGAATTCTTTTGATGGAGAATTTTTCTTAGACTTTCGGCTTGAGTATTTATTTTTGTTATTGGTCACATGTACACAAACTCATGTGTGCTTTAGAGAGCCAAATTATACCGGATCCGTGGCTGGCTTTCTTTTTCTCTCTCTATTTTGTCTTTTTTTCTTGTTTATTTTTTCAACATTTATCTTCTAGCTGTCAAGATTAGATGCAGGCATATTTTTAAGTGCATAAGTTTGATGAAAAAAATGTTCACCTTTATTTGATCATTTTGGAGGCAATTGTGTGGTAGGCTTTATCAGCTCTTTCGAAATATACAAGACCTTAGTAAATATGAACAGGTCATCTTCAAGGTTTGTGAAAGATGAATTTGTTGATGGTTAATAAGTCAATAACTATGGTAGATGGTACTTAAGTAAGTTTTGCATGAGGCCATATATTCAATTTCACGAATAGATGTGATTTTTCTTCACAATTAATGATTACTTTTATTTAATTAGTTTTTTTTTTAATTGAACGGGACGAAGAGCCAAAACAAGGGAGCAAACTAAGCAACTAGACGAGACATAGCAATTTCAGCCTCATCATATCTAAAAATTAAATCCAAACAAGGTGGAGGAGATTAGGAGTGTTCATGGCCGGATTGGACTTTACTCGAACGCGGCTCTATATTTAGATTGAACTAATTTTGAGGATTCGGACCCAACCCTAAACCCAATAGACCTGATTATTAGGGGTGGGAACAAGTCAGATAGCCTGATCTGTTTAACAAAAAGGTCAGACCCGGACCTAGGAAAGCCTGTTAAGTCTGTCAATCTGTTTATAAATATGTTCACATAGGTTTATTACATTACTTTCATTAGGACTCAAACTAGAGACATTCATCATACTAAGGCAATGTCTTAACCACTAGACTAACATCACTTTTTGTAATATTTTATGCAATCATATTTATTAATATAATTTTATTATTTTAATTTTTCTTTTTAAACAAACCCTAAATTAAACTCATAGGCTATGAGTTTTAATCTTCACGGACTTTGGAACCATTTGATTTAGGAATCAAATCAATCAAATGCCTTACAACTAAAATGGAATAATTTCAAAATCAAATCAATTCTTATTTTAACTTTCCATGAAATTCATTTGTCAATTCATATTCGTATGACTTCCCAATTAAATAAATTTTCATTTATAAATAAAATCGATTCCCAAATTTTGGAAATGGATCCTATCAATTAGATTTTTTTGTTAAGTGTGATCTTTAATCATTAATTCTTTGTTGCCTATGTCATGTATGGAACATATCTCATTAATTAATGGTAGGAGATCACATTTGACAATATATGACGAGAAATCTAATTGAGAGGTTCTATTTCAAATTTTAATGATATTAATTATGTTTCCAATTATGTATTGTGTGTTAAGAATAATTCCTGTTTAGTTGGTATTTAGATATTATTAGTCTTGTATGTTTCGGACGTAGATCTTGTAAGGTATTTGGTTATTATTGGTCCTTTTCGGGCTTAGATCCGGAAATATGGTTGATTATTGTTGTTGAATGTTGTTTTATTGATTGTGTAATAGGCCATTTTTTTTATAATAAAAAATATATACAGGTAGGCCTATCAGGTTCCAGACCAGGTTAGGCCTCCCAAACAAGTCATCTCAGGCTAAAAAATAGCCTATGACAGTTAACAGGTTAGGCCCAGACCAAAAGCTAACGAGACAGGCATGGCTTGTTCCCATCCCTACCGATCATCTTTGGGTCGAGTTAAAACCCAAGTTGGACCGGGCCAAAAACGGGTTAAAGCTATCTCAAACTTCAAATTAAAAATAACATACATTAAAAAATGAAAAAATTGCAAACTAACCATTATATTTCTTAACTAAATATTCATTAATTTCAAACACTACAACAAAATGATATAAAATTTATAATCTTAGCATTCTCATTCAAACTTCTATAGTTTTAGTGGGATATAAACAAAAAAAAAAAATAATAAGTGCACTACAATAGATTTCTATACACCGAAGTAAAAATGGTTTAACTACAATAGACACCAAAATAGACTTTGTTTAAGAAATAAACACTAAAATAGACATGATTTAACTACAATAGACACCAAAATAGACATGAGTTATTGGATGAGAAGGAAAGAAAATAAGAAATGTATAGTATGTATGCGGGCTGGGCCAAGTGACCCGGGACTAAATCCGAACCCGATATGAATTAAAATCGGATTTTTTTTAGAGTTATTTAAAATTGAGTTTAATTAAAATTGAGCCCAATTCGACCCGAATGCTTCGGGCGTTAGCGAACTGAATCGAGTTATGAACACTCCTAGAGGAGACATAAAAACAAACACCTAAGTACAAAGAATGTCCAACATTAGTTAAGCAACTATTGGCCTCGAGATAAATGCATCTAAGATAAGCTTAATTAGTGTTTGTCTATCAAACCAGTGATAAATTACAAATATTTTCACTTCAATCGAAAGATTTGATATATTATAAATTTATAATCATATTTAGTTTGTATAAATATATAAATCGCAGTTTTGTTTCTGAAGTCCTATAATTGAATTATGTTGAACTTAATTGATATAATATCAAAATTGAATTATATGCAAAGACATTAAACTATTTTTTAGTTTTAGTTTTTTAAAATAATTTGACCAATTACTTTGAATTCTGTATGACTACCAAAAAAAGAGCGTGACCAAAAAAAATTTGATTTTGAATATACATTACCTTTAAATTAAAAGATGTATATAAGATATATGTACAAAATTTAAAATGCAACAACTGAATATTATCTTTATCTTTTTATATATGTAAAGTACCACTATTCAACTTGAAAAATAAATCGAACTGTTGACTAGTCTCTCTGCCAGTTGCCACTGAAAAAGATAAACGTGATTATATTATCTGCTGAAGGAAGCTGCTGAGCATTTTAAAAATGCAACAATTGATTGAATATCATCTTTATCTTATTATTATATATCTTTGTACTTATCCATATGGAGAATATCCAATGTATATTCATCATCATATAAAGTTTGTTATTCTAGGGAATTTTCATTATTTTAGGGAATTATTCCAATTTCACCCAATTTGATTTTCTGGTCCCCTTAGGATTATTCCATTCCTTTGCTTCCACACATTCTTGTGTGCACATATAAAAGTGACCAAAAAAAAAAATCATAAGCTCACATTGTCTTAAACAATCATCTTCAGCCCATTTGACCGTGGCTAATTCCATGGATCATCACCGCGGCGGCGGCCGCACCGGTGGCGGCGTATCGACAGCTCAACGACATAAAGGAGCAGGAATGGAAGACATACTATATGGCAAAAAAGACCATGAAGAAATCAATGGTGATGATTACATGTATAAGGAGGATGTGGTGGAGAGCATGAGAAGGGAATCAGAATTCAAGGCCTTGAAAAAGAGGAAGCAGCAGAAGAAGTTTTGGAGCTTCTTTGAATGCTTTGAGTTTCTGAGGCTTCTGGGTTAATTAAATTAGCACCGGTTTGTATCAAGTTCTCTCTGTTCTTAATTAATTATTTGAAAGGTTTATAGTATTCTTTTATGATATCTCCTTGTAGGATTCTTTCTGTTTAGTTAGTTAAATTTAATTTTTCTGTGCATTTTATAAGGAATGATTATACAGGACTAGTGGTATGGTGAAGATTTTGATTAGCAATCTAAATCAAACGATTTATGATTTGTTTCAACAACAATTTTGTTCGGNCCCCGGCGGATAGTGAGAGCTTTAATTCCGCCACTCCAGAATGCTACGTTTGACAATGGAGATAGAACTGGAAGAGACACGACTACATAAATTTTTTGTATTTTATGCATTTCATTGAAAATGATACAGTGGAGACATATAATTTTTGTGAGAGACTCGAGGGACATGAATTTTATGTTATCTTTGTTTCCATGTCTTTATCTCCCTATTGTGTCTAATATCAAACACAGTCAAATAATCGACCACTCCACCAAGGTTCAAACACTCGGCCTATCTCTTTAAAATTTTAGCAACCAAACTCATAAGAGAAAAAATAGAAAATTAGATATCACCGATTTTGACAGTTCCGCGTCATAACTTTCTGTGTCTTTATTTGATCATGGGTCCTATGAAATTATGTCATTTAAGTATGATGCTTAAGTGTAACAATTTTATTGTTTGAACATATAATAGAAAGTGTAAATGCCTTATTACCTCTTTGACAACCCTCCATGGGACCCACCAATTATAAGATTCCTAATCCTTTTTATTTTTATATGTTCAAGTAATATTTTTTAAGTATAAGAATTCTCTCCCTTAATAAATCAATCTTTGAATTGATACCGTCCCTTGGCCTCAGGTCCATAATATTGGTAGAGGACTACCCATTAAGGGAAGAAACATTCAAAGTGGGCAGATTAGGATTGGTTTGGTAAAGTTACTGCTTTTCAAAAGTTATTAAGCTCTCCTAGCTCTTGAAGAATCAATCTTAAAAAATTATAGTGATACTGTTTGATAAAATACGATAAAAAGTGACTTTTAATAAGTAAAAGTCACAAATAGTATTTGGTAATTATATTATAAATTTGTTTCTAAAATAGAAAATGACTAGAATATAAATACATAATAAAAGATTGATGAGGAAGAATCAAAATTTTAATGGATAAAGTTGGATTTCTATTTAAATTTAAGGTTATTTAGTTTTTTTATATTTTAGAGAGCACAACTCAACTTTAAAAAGTTACTTTTGAGATAGAACTCTCATAAATTAGGAGCAAAAGCTCTTTAACTTTTTTATTTACGAAACACAAAAAGCAACTTATACTTTTTGAGAGAAGGAACGTCATCTCAAAAAGCTTTACCAAATCCAGCGTTAGAGTGATCTCTTGTTGGAGAGTCATATGTTATTCCTAAAAATTAGGTTTTCGGGCTCTCCCTACTAATAAACTAATTTTTTGAATTGAGTTCTCTCTTGATCTTATAGATTGTGTTTTAGTATTAGGGACAAGATAAGTTGCGGAGGTATGAGAACAGAGACAAATTTTTTTTGTCATTCTAAGTTCTAATTTTGTGTCCATCTAGCTACTATGCAAATTTTTTTGTCTCATTTATCTCAACATTAGTGAAATATAAAAAATACATGAATTTTCTGTCTTCGTATCTCTGTCCCCCTATCATGTTCTTGATACCAAAAGCAATCATATCGATCTAAATTATATTGAGTAATATTATGTTGACAATCATTTAAGACAATTTGAAGGCAATCATATTCATACAACTATAAGGATTAAGGTTCTCACTGCAATCTAAATAGATCTCCCACTTTTATAAATGCGATTTCTTCCCAGTTATTCCAAACGATTTGTGATCCAATTATTTCTCCATCATATTCCATTGTGTGCCTACAATCTTTGTCTTATCAAACTCATCTCCATCATGATGGATGCATATTACTAGTTTAATTAGCTTGCTGCTGATTTGCTAATTGCTAATAACAATAATAATAGTAGTGTACAAATTATTGGAGATGATGTGCCAACGAGTGGTTAGCATAATTTTTCTATTGGAATCGTGATAACTTACGATTGATGACATTTGATTGGATAAATTATTCTGGCTGGCGGTTGTTTGTGATAAGGCCAAATGGATTTATTTATTTATTTTTGGTGGTTAGACTATGGATAACGACTGCTTCCCCTAGACTTAAGTAATTTAAGATATTGGGAAAAAAAGAATAACCCATTGTTTATTAAAGACTGCAAAATTTTTTTAGCAGAGTTATGTGTATCATTTAAGCTACATCAGATAGAGTGATATTATATGATGATTTGTGCGAGGACACGTCTAATAAATTTAAAATAATATTATGTTAGCATAGCATCAATATTTCATTTTTTTTTACATCAGCATCAATATTTCATGTGATATATACATATATATTTATTTATTTATGTGAGATTTTTATTTTATTATTTATCATAGTACATATCTATATTATTTATTTATCCTTTATCTAATCACATTTTTTTATATTGGTATATAAAATCTAATACTAATGAGATTGACTAGTTCAGCATGAAAGACAACTCAATCTCCTGTATAATTTTTTTTTCCTTCCCAAGATAAACTTACATCACTCAACTAATCTTGTGTTAGTTATTTAGTTATATTTATCAAAATATCAAAATATTCATATACTTTACTTGAAAGTAAATAAAAATAAAATAATAAAAACATCATATATCATCACTTAAACTTCTTTCATAGTTTTTTATATGATCAAATTAGATGAACTCTTTAGATAATAATGAACAAAAATTTAAAAGCTAAAAACATTATTTTCATAATTAAGGATGCAAAATCAACATTACATGGATTGACTGTCGCGTCAATACACTACTACTGTTATATAAACAGCATATATTTAGGGTTATACAAAGAAAATAACCTTACATACACAAATTAATCTAACTTGTAGCCGAGCCTATAGAGTAAGACAAAGTTTAATTATTGTTGTTTATATCAAATAATCAAACAATGTTATATGTATTACTCTTGACATATTTTAAGAGATATTTAAAGTGTCACTTAAACATTGATTGAAAGATAGATTGAGATCCATTTTCAATCTATATGTTTAAAGAAAACTTCAATATATCCCTTAACATACATGTCCTACCCTTTCAACATGCTCAATGAATGCTCAAGTGCAATCATCTTAGAAGATTGTTGACTTATAATGCTACTTGTGGAAGGGTTTTGAGACAAAACAATCTCATAACCATCATCATATGCCTCCATCCCTTCATCCAAGAGTTGCCAAACCAATCCCCCAGCAAATGTTCCTCCATTTTGTGCCAACTTGTAGATGCTTGAATACACAGCGTTCATGAATGAATCCCTTGCATTGATGCAATACCCTGGATCTTTCTTTGATTTTCCAAATTCAGTGAAGGCCAATGGTTTCTTCAAGATTGTTCTTGAATCTTCCCAATGACTTGTCATCCATTTTTGCATGAATGCCATTTGAACCGTATCGTTTTGTCCTCCTAGCCTGTTTAATGGTTCTGGTAAGTCGAAGGATAAAATAAAATGATATAATTCAGTTGTTCTCGTTTAAGAGTCAATTTATAAGTCGGATTCTTCAAATGCCTTGAGTAAAAAAATTTGATTCTCAAAAGTGTAAGTGCGAGTCACTTTGGTCTCTGAAATTTAAAAACTTATTTTATAATCTTTACAATTGTAAGTCATAAGTCAAGTTAGTCATTCGGTTCGTTATCATTTATATTTTTGTTTATTAAAATGGGGGATATGACTAAAATTGAGATTACAAACGAGATTGTAATACCATTTGGGGTTGGAATGTGATTGTGACAGTACTAAGGATTGTAAATCTCAGTTGGTATCACAACTTTATTTACAATCTCAAGTGCTTCTACAATTTCTCTTAAGTGCTGTCACTATTTATTTACAGCCTAAATTATTGTCGCAAACTCATTTAATATGACAAAATAATGAAAATGTGACAACACAACGATGATAATATATTAAGGAACTAAATAGACCTACAGGTTTATTTCAGGGATTCAGAGACCAAAGTAACTAAGGCTTAACACTTTTAAGAACCAAAATAAATATTATCTCCATATAAAATTATTAAAGAAATATCAATTCATCAAGAATCATCTCTCTTTAAAAAAATATATATATAAACTGTTGGATACAGAAAAATGAATGTCTTACGTACCAATTATCAGGATATGCATGGATTGTTGCGAAGTCAATTTCTTTGACCAGATTGTTGCTTATAAAATCAGAACCAACTTGGAATCCAGGGTTGAACTGCTTCCTATCTGGGATTGAGTCTCCATAGAATCCTTCCAAGCCAACCTCCAATAGGTGTTGATTGTCAATGGATTTCACATAGCAAGCCATTTCTTGAACCCATGCCTATAATTAAGAAACGAAAACATGCATGGAAATTAGGTTAGCTTAATTTTACAAATCAACATTAATATAGAAAACTTTTTGAATCTGTAGTTATAACTATTGCATATATATTTGAGTTTCAACATGTATAATAATACATTTATGGTCTTGCCAGAGTAATCAACTTGGCTGCGAGGTTCATTGATTAGTTCCCAAGCCATGATGGTTGGTTCATGCATATAAACTGTTCTAGTGATTGTGTTGATCCTTGTAAGCACCATCTGCAATATTCAATCAAAGATCATACACCAATTAGAAATTGCTATTAATCAAAGAAGAGTGTTGTACAATTCAAAAAAATATTAATTATCATGAACTTTGACAAAAATTATGATAGTTGTAATTAAATGAAATAAAATTATACGACTCATTTATTTATTTCATAATCAATAATCATGTCACATCTTTCTAGCAATCAAATTCTAGCAAACTTTTTGTGTGACATTTTTTTTATTTACATACTTATTTTACATTTATTTAAGATAAGAAACAGTTCTCCAATTAATTTGGATAGAATATTGTAGTCTAGGAACGTCATATTATTATTTTTTAATATATATATATATATATATATATATATATTTTGTCAGACACATTATACGTCATTGACATGAGTTAAACACGATTTCTTTAATTTATTCTTTAACACAAGACTAAATTAAATATACTTTAGATCACACAAATATTAATAGTTTAATCTTTACTTTGAGAAAATCTATCATTTACTGTTGAGATGAAATTTATTATATGATAATCACTCAAGAATTCAATAGATGTAGTTAGAAATTCCAGAATGTTCATATGTTTATAGATTTGACCTACTTTGACATGGTTTTTGTAGTAACCCTTGATAACTGGATTTGTGTAAAAATCATCATCGTTGTTAGCATGAATCCCAGAAGTGTTGGCCCAACGCACATACTGAGGCCTTCCTCCAAAATCGTTATAATTGTTGACCAAACTCAAAATCAAACGTATTCCGTACTTTTTCGCTTCTGCTACCACAAAATCCAATGCCTGCAAATAGCGACAAGAAATCAGGAACCATAACTTTTTTTCCTTATTAATTATATTGCGCAACAAAATCTACAATTAGTGAATGACATTAATTTATATTTATTATCAATGTAAAATTAATTGAATCTTTTTCTTATTGCTTCAATTTTTTTTAAAGAATAATATATGATTAAATTATAGTATAAAACTCTTTATATTATCATTGAATACAAATTATTCTCTAAGATAATTATTTGTTGCTCAAAATGCATGCATGCGACTACATGACTTATAGAATCATATTAATTACCTTTCCTTAATTAACCTATATATAACTCAAAACAACTATTCATATTCATAAATTTTGTTTGCATACATGAGGCTCGACATTAGTTTTTAACCATACTTTTTGCCTTTTTCGTTTCAGCTTAAGTTTTCTATTTTTGATAATTTAAGGTTTAAGAATATAAGTAATTAAAGTTTACATCTCAAAATGATATTAATTTTTCATTTTAAACAGTGATCTTTATATTAATGATTATATGCGATTTTAATAAAAAGAATGTTATCTCATCAAATGCAATAAATTTTAAACATGCTCATTAACTAACAAATTAACTAATTAGAATGGTATACGTTACATAAATATAATCCATATGACTTATTATATATGATATAGAAACCTTTTATAATAAGATGTTTTGAATTCAAAATAAATTAAAATTAAACCCTAAACTCCAAATAAGTTAATCCGAACACGTATGAAACACAATCAAATAACAAAATTAATTTACCTGAAACATTTTCTCATTGTAGATTCCGGGAGATATTTGTAGAGATTGGTTGCCACCATCACTAAATGCCCATGTACGACACACAGTTAGACCAACAGCTGAAGCCTCACGAAACACATTGGAAACTTTGCATCTTTGGTTTGGATCAGAAGCCACGTTCATCATCCAATAAGAGTTGAATCCATTGAACAAAAAGGGTAAGCCATTAAGCACAAAATCAGTGCCATTGGTTTGAACAAATCCATGTTGTGTTTTAACATTGAGAACCCTAGCTTCACAAATTAGGGTAATTGAAATGAGAAATAATAATACAACACAAGTGAGGTTATTCCTAGTGCCACTCATTTTTGCTAGGATATATGATATGAGTTAATGTTCTAGAATTAATGACTAGGCTAAAGTGGGTATTGGGTTCTGAACTATGATGAAATTGTGCTAAGGATGTTTGGTATTTATAGAAGTGAAAAATTGAAATATGTTATAGACTACAGTAGATGCCAAAAAAATAATAAGAATATTAAAATTGAAAAAGGAATTCATTCTCATTAAGGTATGTTTTAGTTGCAATTGGGGATATGGACAGAATAAAATAACGTTACGAAATCTATGGCTAAAGCTCCTGAAGATTGCATCATCATAAAAAAAATAAAAAATAACGAATTAAGTTTGGAATTTGCATGTGTGTGTGTGTGTGTGACGTAGCTATATATATATATATATA